>JAMKCH010002807.1:0-61209 GCA_023653785.1 Ophioderma brevispina
GTCAATGAAACAATTACATTAAATAATTTGGCACCAAAGGGGGTTTTTATAGCAAGCCGGGAAAAAACCGAAAGGGGGGTGGTAAGCCACCACCCCCCTTCCGGTAGAACGAGGGTTAAGACCTTTCCTGTAAACCAAATCCAAAGTAAAAATCTAATGAGTGGCTAATCTATATGACTTACTTTATGACTACAATATTTGGGTGCCTCAAAATCTCTCGTTGCACCTTTAATTTACATATGTAGGCCTCATCCTTATGCTACATATGTACTTTATAAACCCCCTAAAACAAGTTTTGTGTATTAGTTAAGGTTAAAGGAACCTGCTTTCCCCTAACCCTTGGATCTGTGTTTTGTGTATAAATTTGCATATTGGCTTTACAGATGGCTGAATCTGTGGTAGGAATTAGGATAAGCTTGACCTCAATCCTATGGTAGGATTAGGGAAACTGTCTCCAAATCCATGTCCTAACATGAATTGTTCAAATTTCAAGCCTTGTTCTAAATCCACGCGTTTTGGTTTTGAAACCTGTTAAAATTGAATAAAAGAGGACTACGTCCTACGGACGATGTGATGCATCCTTGCAAATTGTTATCTTTTCCCATTCTTCCGTCTGTGGACAATTTCTTTATTCCGTCAACGCTACTGCACAAATATCAAATCTCAGTCGAATGACGGAACAATTGCGCTACTCATTTGCTACTTATACTTCTAATATGAACTTTATCCAGGTTTCCAGTCCGCACCTATTTTCTGTGGTTTGCGTAGTGTTGGACAAAAGTTCTCAGACGCGCGCAACTAAACTTCGTATTGTTTCCTATCATTCTGGTTGATTGTGAAATTCCTCAATGCTATGGAACCAAGTAGAGACACTATTAAACCATCGTTTTCAAGATTGATTTTCTTTTGTAATTTCTATATAGTGTGGGGTTGTTTATGGTACCAAAAAATCATTGCACATAATCTACTGTGTGCCAAAAGGTCGGTGAAAATGAATAATAAATAACGATATGTTTTCTGGATTTTAAAAAATACAAATATCAGTATCAGGGGTCGCCAGTTTCTTCCACAGGCGGAAAAACCCGGGTTTTTCCACTTGGAAGAAACGGGTTCTTCCAGTTTCTTTAAAAAATTTTCTATTTTAAAGCAATGACTTAACCGTTTTGGTTTTATTTATACAGTGATTAAATATGTGAATAATTCACATAACCATTCAGGGACCCCACCCCCCCCCCCCACATACCCCATGCAGTGGCATAATTAACTCCCATTTATTCACCCGGCCCTAAATATAAAAAAAAAAATACTGGAAAAAACTGATTCTCACTTTTCACACCATGTCAAGGCCAAAGCCGGAGTCTCCTTGAAAAGTACCTTGAAACATCTTCAAATAGTTATAGTTCCCTAAAACCAGGTTCTCCCACTAAAAGCATACACCAAAAGAAACACTTAATGGTTGTATTTTATGTTGTATTTTAAAAAGTAACAAAATTGGCCCATACAGATTTTAACAGCTTTTTCATTGTTGCAATACAATTACACTGTTGATAGTCTTAAATGTGCACATGGAAAAAGACTTGGAAATAAGGTACAATATCATCTGTTAATTTGATAGCACGTCTCACAAACAAAAATGTTGAAAAAAAATTTACTAATACTTGCAAGGATACTACATGCTTAAACTTGGTAAATTAATTTTGAAAAAAAAAAAAAAACGATTGTAAATTTAAAGTACTAAAGTAGCCTTGTGATTTGAAGTGCAAAAAAGCAGAAATAAATCTGGTTTAAATTTAGTATGTTGTCATTAATACATTCTTTATTTCTTCCAGTTCTTCAAATTCTTCCAGTTTCTTCCAGTTTCTTCCGGAAGAAAACTGGAAGAGAAAACACCTTTTTCCAGTTTTCCATTCTTCAGGAAGAAATAGGTTTCTTCCGGAAGTTTCCGAACCTGGTCAGGATTACAGGAGATACAGCCGCTATAAAGAGTAGTGTCAAATACAAGAAGTACTACATTAATGTTTTGGTATATTTCACAAATTCAGGTTCTTTTATTTTTTGTGACGAAAAGAGAGCATAATACTTTCATAATACTTTTTGAAAAAGTGGAAGTGCATAACCAGTAAATGGACAGTGTAGCAACTTTGTCTGTGGTTTTTCATGTTCTATTAAGTTTTTTCCGTGCTGAAAAGAGAGCATTATTCAACATATTAACTATGTACTTTTATAAAAGTAAATGTATTGTTAATGTTGTGACAGGTGTGCTTTTAAGCATTTGTACTTTAAAAATTGAAATTAAATCAGAATAGTAGAAATATTTACCACCATGATGACCTTGAACAGTATTTGGTATATAGGTGCAAACACCAAAAAGGTTGCAGGGAATAACAAAAAAAGACCTTTAGAACCCTACGACCGCATTGTCTATACACCTTTTTAAACTTAATGAAACATTTAAAAGTTTGATTTTACCCCTTTCCCTTTGAAAATGCTTAAAAGGATAAAACAAGCGCATCATCTAGAGATTTGTGCTCAACAGGTATGTTGCCTATAGAAACAGTTATCTTGTGCAAACTCTTGTGCAAACTCGGAGTACGGCAGGACTATAATTGCGGAAGGTGGGATGACTTCGAAAAAGTTCGCATGAGCACCAGGGTATGTGCAGTGTTACCGCCAACACCGGTATACGCATTTATTGACTTCGTGTAGGGCAGATATCTTCACACTCGAGGGCCGTTGTGATAGGAGAGATTAGTCCATGGGGACTCCACTATCTCCAGCTTTATTCCGTTAATGTCTATGGATACCGGACATAGCTCTGGGCCAACTAACAAATCTGCATTAACAAATTAAAGCAAGGACAGCAGTCACGAAGATAAGTTGCTTGTAACACCATTCAGGCCCACAACACAATATAACCAAAAACAAATTAGGTATTTAAACTCTTCCAACTCCATTCCTATTCGCACAAAATGTTAGGGACGCTGGCATTTACTGATTATGGCCAGACTTTTAGAACTATTGGATCCATATGAGAGGATCAATACCCTCTCGATGAAAGAGGCATATGGATGGGCGATTTAGGGCCTAAAATTTACTGATTAAAATATATATTCAAAACCTTACTGTGCTAAGTGTAGGACAGGCAAAACTGGTAATATATATTTCCAAGCCAGTGTTACATAGTATGAAAATAGTCCGCTAGTTGCGAGGTTAATATGGCCCAACAAATCCAAATTGGTGCCGAAGAGTACAATGAACCTGCTGGGTGTTATGAATAAACGAGAGTACACTGCACATAAAAATATCCGGAAGATAAACCGCGACCTTGTAGACGAGGCAGTTAGGTTGTCGTTGCTGAGTATGCAAAAGAAATGGGACGCGTGGAACTCTTCAATCAGTCAAGGCACAAGTACTGACAAATTCCCCCGGGGCACTTTCAATGATATTTTGGACTCACTCATCAAAGCGATCAGGATTCATAAGCTATCAGCATGGTCAGATCTTGTAAAAATCGTGAGTTGGAACGCCCCCTGTGGTCAACGGGTTTGGTCCCCTGGGCAAGAACTTAAAATACAGGGGGCTACCGACTCATTGATAACTAAATATCAACCATGTTTTATTAGATATACTATTTTTCAACGGTTTATAGACCAGTTTTTTATGTGATTCTGAAGCCGATGGATGCAAGGGGACGAGAAACCTTGAGCATTTTTGTAGAAGCCAAAAAATCAAAAATGGCCACAAAACACAAAACATTCATTATATCGTTCTATCAAGAGTTGTAATTTTCAGCTGTCATCAGTTAAATAACATTCATTGTGACAATTAACATATGATTCTAACCAAGCAATCAATTCAAAGACACTATCGTGATTTGCTAAATCAGCCAATCAAAAAAAATCCTCACAAATCAGATTTTTCATGTATGTAACAAGTTACAGGTTCCTAAACATACCCTGCAAATGATAAAGGACCCGAAGCCAATCCTAATAAGGATAAAAGCGGATATTTTAGTAATTACTGTTCCTACGTACACATACGACAACACGTAATTGAATGGAGAATCGTATCTTGGAAACACTGCCGTTTTCTTCCTTTCTTGGTCAATTCTACAGCTGGAAAAAGGTAACTGATGACTATTCTACAGACCCATCCTTCACTTTGAAGCTATTCCTGAAAATTTCAATATTTTTCAAATCACCTGATAGGTTCTTTAATTCAATATGGCCGGCAATCATGAAGTGTCTGATCGTGATTACTTTTCTTCTCCTTCGTTGCAGTCTGGTAATTGGTATCTATCCTGGTGTTTTGACAGTCAATGAAATTAATTAAAACATAAGAAATATTTTAAAAAATTGATGATAAAAATCCTTGATTTAAGCATTTAAAGCAATATTAGCACATTTTTGAAGAGCCCCCAATTTTTTCCAAAAATGTGGAGATTTTTACACGGGTTGCATTGGTAACTGGCTGTAAAGCTATACTGTGAATGGTTAAGCTCGAAAATGGTCTATGTGTCACAAAACGAATGAATTTTGTACTAGGACTATTATTATCGGGGATCCCCGGTAAATCATTCACCGGCTGCTGGACACGGCCTTCCAATGTGAAAATAGCGGGAAAATAGGCCCCAGTATAAAGTCTAAGCTCATCCATTAGTTGGTGGTTATTGGTTCAGGCAAGTAAAGTTAGAGGTTATTTTCTATAGAGGTGGCACTATTTCATCATGGACGGACATAGACGTAGCATTTCCAGCTCTGCCGTTAAGTCCCAACGGGATCCCAATTCCTAATTACAAAATTAATTTTTTACTTATTTTGTGATAAAACGCATTTTTTAGCATTCTCGTGCGCAGGTATAGTTTCATAGACAATTACCAACGTAAAACTGTGCAGAAAAGATCAAAATTTTGAAAATTGGGGGCGCTCTTCAAAAAAAGTGCTAATATTGCTTTAAGATGGCTTCCGATACTCTAAAATGGCCTAAGTGATTAAATGGGTAGAACAGTAACTTGCAGGTTTCTGTGTAAGTTACATCAGATCAGTTACAGAATCATGAGGAAATAAGGAGCAATCGATACCTAAAGAGGCAATCCAAGATGGGGTATCCCATATGGCTGGAAATGGCACTTTTAGACCAGATAGTCTAGGAGATAGTGTCTCTTTTGGTTTTGGTAGGTTTTTAGCCGTCCATTGGCATCCAATTGGGATATTTGATGAATAACGATCAATGGACACTAAAGATAAACCTTAATGGGGTATCTTTGGATGATAATCCAATTAAAAACCACAAAAGATATACTAGCTACAGCGTGAATGAATTTACTGGCCCTTACTGACGGAACATTTGCAGCCAATCGAAAACGCCCATCTAGGATGCCATCTTGCAACTATCAATCACTTTGATTATGTTCATGCTATCTTTAAACGCCTCTGAATGAGTTATAGGATATATCACATACATTACAGCCTTGGCTATATGTAGTAATGGATTGTTGCAATTTTGGAGCCATCTTGAATGGTTTAGTGATTGATTATCAAATTGATTGAAAGCGATTATATGATCTCAATCAAAAATTGATGGCTAAAGCAAGTATATATACAATTTACATTCTAGTGGTCAAAGTAGAGTAAATGATAAGGTGTTTTGTTGTATTGGCGGGCCCATATTGAATTTCTTAATTACGAGTGGTTAATGAATCATATTTTCATTGGTCAGAATGGGTTGCTTTGACTGGAAGGCAACTTTTGAGCAATAAGCGATGAGTTTTTGTGTTTTTGGTGTCCATTTTTGATTTTTGCGTTCTTTGAAAAATGCTCAAGGTTTTCATCTGCCTCCACTCGGATTCAGATTCACCAGGAAAAACTGGTCTAGAAACCGTTGAAATAGATTATATATATATTATATAATATCAAAATTTATTTATTAAATTAGTAAAACATTGCTATCTCTCTAAAATTTATTTTGATACTTCAAAGTCTGCGTTATTGAGCACTTTCTGGACATTGCCGTGATAATCTTTTCTACAGGCTACAAAACTGCTAGTTTGCGAGGTAGGGGCACAGAAGGTCAACGTCATGCAGTCAATGCGGTTTGATCTTGTTTCCCCCCTACTTCTTACGCAAGCAGTGAGGGACACTCAAAACTATTCCTATTTAATCTATGAGCTCACCAATATTTTGCACCATTTTTTATCCAAATCGGAGCAAACTTTAAGGTTTGACCCTGTACAACTGAAATTGACCCTTTTTTATTGATTTTTGCTGTTTTTAGCCTATAACTCTGAAACTTTAAAGATGTACCAATTACCAAAACTATTCCTTTCTGAATCCTTATGGTTAGACACATAACATGGTATAATTTTTCAACATGAGTGGATCAATTTAAAATTTGACACCTGTTACCTCTTTGTCTTGGGCCCCCTCCTTAAGGCACCACTTGCGGCACTAAGAATCGCGTGTCAGGGGTTCCTGTCAAGGGTGTCTAAATATTTAAATCATCAAACCTTTTGTATTGGAGATGTGTACAAAATGTGTGCTAGCTCCAGGGCGCTAATGTCTTGAGCAACACCTTGATGAAGCGAAAAATTAGCAACAGCGCTTTGCGACTCAGAGATTCGATTTTGGTGAGGGTGTTTTTTTTGATTAAAAGGAAGAAACATGTCAATTAACATTACATTAATACTTTGGCACCAAAAAGGGGGTTTTCGGCAAGCCGGTGAAAAAACCCTGAAGGGGGTTACCACACCCCCCCCCTTCGGTAGACTAGGTTAGACATTTCTGGGTAGCCAAATACAAGTAAGAAATCTAATGAATGTCACATCTATATGGAATTACTTTTATGACACAATATTTGGGTCCTCAAAATCTCTCGTTTCACCTTTAATTTACTAGGTAGGCTTACATCCTTATGCTACATATGTAGCTTTATAACTATTGTATTAGTTAAGGTTAAGGAAACTGTCCCTAAACCTTGATCTGTTGGTGTATAAATGCATGTTTGGGCTTTACAGATGGCTGAATCTGTGGTAGGAATAGGAGAATCTTGACTCCAAATCCTATGGTAGGATTGAGGGAAACTGTCTCAATCCTATGGTCCTACAAATGAATTGTTCAAAATTTCAAGCCTTGTTCTAAATCCACCCCGCTTTGTGTCGTGAACCGTTAAATTGACTAAAGGACACGGTTCTACGGACGATGTGATGCCCCGTGTGCAATTGGTATCTTTCCCATTCTCAGTCTGTGACATGTCATTTATTCCGTCAAGCGCTACGCACAATCTCATACATACAGCGAATGACAAACAAAACTATTGTCGATACTCCTGTGCCTACTTATGACTTCATATGAAACTTTTAGCCAGGTGTCCAGTCCGCACCTATTTTCTGTGGTTTGCGTAGTGTTGGACGAAAGTTCCCAGACGCGCTCAACGAACTTTCGTATTGTTCATAATCCAATTGTCTGGTTATTGTAATTCCTCCTGCTATGGAAAAAGTAAAGACCACCTATTACCAGTCTGTTTGGGCAATAGTTGATTTCTTTTGTAATTTGCTATATAGTGTGGGTTGTTTATGGTTACCAAAAAATAATTGCAACATAATCTAACTGTGTGGTCCAAACAGTTCGGATAGAAAATGAATAATAAATAACGATATTTTTTCGATTTTAAAAAATACAAATATCCAGGATCAGGGTTCGCCAGTTTCTTCCCCAGGCGGAAAAAACCGCGGGTTTTTCCCACTTTGGAAGAAAGGGTTTCTTTCCAAGTTGTTCTTTTAAAATTTTTTCTATTTTAAAGCAATGACTTCCAGTTTTTTTGTTTTATATATACATTGATTGAAATATAGTGAAATAGTCAAATAACCATTCAAGGAACCCCCACCCCCCCCCCCCCCGACCTACCCCATCAATTGCATAATTAAACCACATGTATTCCCAAGGGGCCTAAATAATAAAAAAAAAAATACTGGAAGAAACTGATTCTCCCTTTTCACATCATTCACACCAGCAAGGCCACCAGTCTCCTTGAAAGACGTGAACACTTCAAAATGTATAGTCTCCCTAACCCAGGGTTCTCCTCCCACAAGCATTACAAACAAAAGAACACTTATGGTTTGCACTTTTATGATTTTTGAATTTTAAAAATTAACAATTGGGCCATACATGTTAACGCTTTTTCATTGGTTTGGCATCTAGCAATTACACGTGATATATAAATGTGCACATGGAAAGACTTGGAAAATAATTCCGCATTATCATCTGATAATAATTTGATTGATGCAGTCAAAAACAAACTTGTGAAAAAAATTTACTACATACTTGCAAGGTATACTACTGCTATACTTGTAAATTAATTGTACAAAAAACAGATTTAAATTTTAAGTAACTAAAGTAGCATTGATGATTGAAAGGTGCAAAGCAGATAAGATGGGTGACATTTAGTATGTTGTTCATAATACATTTCTTTATTTCTTTTTCTTCCAGGTTCTTCCAATATCTTCAGTTTCTTCAGTTCTTTCTTCCGGAAGAAAACGGAAGAAACCCTTTTTTCCAGTTTTCCTTCTTGTTTTCTTCTTCTTCCTGCTCAGGAATAATAGGTTTCTTCCTTTTCTTCCGGAATTCCGAACCCTGATCAGATACAGGAGAGACAGCGCTATAAATAATTGTCAAATACAAGAAGTACTACATTAATGTTGTTGGTATATTTCACAAATTCATGTTCTATATTATATTTTTTGTGCCGAAAAGAGAGCATATCTTTTCATAATACGTTTTGAAAAAGGGGGGGTTTTGGACAAGTTGAATAACAGTAATGACATTGTATAACTTTTTTCTGTGGTTTTTTATTCATGTTTCTAATTAAGTTTTTTTTCCTGTGCTGAAAGAGAGCATTCTTCCAACATACTTTTGAAAAATGTCTATGAAAGACATGTCAGCAATTAGAATTTTGCTTATAATGCGGGGCCTTATAGATTACAAAAAGCTTTTTGGCGAAAAGTAATAAACCGTAAGGTGTTTTGATTTAGCCTTATAAAAATCTTGCAGTCAATTATGATGCGGTTGTAAATGTGTATTCGTTTGTATCACCTGTGGTATTAATCACACAATTAAGGTAGTGATCCAATTTGGGGGCCAGTGTTAGGCTATGGTTTCTTCCTGCTAATGTTGTATATCTATTTTAAGTATTGGGAAATACTTAGGTTTGTTAAATACTTTATCTCCATAACGTCCCTTATCTGCTTTTATTGCACTTTTTCCAGCCACGGAGCGGACTCCTGTCTTATTTTTATGGGAAATTGCCCCCTAGATCTAACAGACAAATAACGCTAACCTCCTTTTTGCGGTTATCGTCATGTTGGTAGGCCATTTCCGAAGAGGATTTGGAGGGAATAAAGAATTTTTGCAAATTGGTTAAAAACTCTGCTGCCAGTAGCGATTAGCTATAGTCAAGATCGCAGAAATGGTAATTTCCCTTGCATTACTAGTGCCCAGGATTTAGTATTATTAATCCCACCTTAGCGAAAAGCTTCAGTTGATCTGCTGTCGTCATTGAAGACAAATGTGCTGGGAATCAAATTAGGATTCCAAATTTTGGGCTTAAAATGTAAACATTATGGCAACAATAGAATCGGTGATTAGTCCTGGACTATATACTGTGGAATATTTAGTGTCGTCGAGGGACAACCCGACCGTCTTGAACTGCTGGACAAGTTGTTTTCACAGGGACTGGAAAGAGTTCCTAGATTATATGATAATTTCCCGTGGATTTTTGTATAACTTTGCATGCTTTCATTTTGGAGTCTGTCACGGTGAAGGATACCAATCCCTTAAATTGCAACGCTCTTTTTAATATTCTGGACATAAGTGAACTGTAAACTATAAAAGCTTACACAGCAAAAACTGGAGTGTAACTTTAACACACCTATTGGTGTTTAATTTTAACACCACCCTGGAGTCAATATGGGACCACACCGTCTGTTGTTAATCAAACCATGTTAGTGGTATATTAACAAACACCAATTTTGGGGTACAATGATGCTATTACACTGCTTGGTGTAATTTTACACCACTCATATGGTGGTTAAGAATTTTTTTTAACACTTGCCGGGTGTGTCATTGACACTACTGGTGTATTTAACACTCTCCTGGAGTTATACGGGACACTCCCTCTGGTGTTAAGTAACACCAACTTTGGTTTAACATTATATTTGTAACGGGTGATATTTTTAATAGAAGATGCTGATTTTGTTATTCTGTTCTTCTATTATAACTGCTTAACTGCTTTCCTCTACAAATATAAACAGGAACACCAACATGTCCCATAATAAAAGATGCAGCAACCACCGAGTTGTGTTCAATCTAAATTCAACACCAAAACTAACACCGACAAGCTTGCTCACGGGACTATGTTTTATTAAAATTTTAACACCCCAGTTTTTGCGTGTACATTTGTATCATTATTGAATGGTAATTGTGTTTGGACATTCCAATACTTGAACCAAGCACATTGATACCAAATTATAATACGAAGGGAGAGTTATTTTATAACTTCAACAGTTGTGCACATGGTGTTCATTGTTTGTGTTTCAACGGTATTTTCTAATGGGCCTATAGAGCTATGGTGGATCAGCAACGCTCGCCGCTAGCCTCTGCTACGCCCCTCTGAGCTGCTAATAGTAATTCTAATAAAGTAAGTGTATTTGTCCATGTTGTACCTTCCATACAAATTACTTTAAACCAATTTGAAATAAATCAGAATAGTAGAAATCTTTACCACCATGAATGAAACCTGAACAGTTTTGTGGTCTATCGTGCAAACACACGGTTGCAGGAATAACAAACAAGACCTTGTTATAACCCTAAACGACCGCATAATGTCTATACAACCTTTAAACTTGAAATGAAACTTTTACAATTATTGTTATTGTTAATTATACATACCCCCTTCCTCTATCTGAGAAAATGCTTAAAGGTAACAATCGGCAAAATCAATCTAGATTTGTGATCAACCAGGTTAATGTTGCCCTCGAAAAACAGTTATCTTGGCAAACTCATTTGTGAACTCGGAGTACTTACGGCAGGACTATATTGCGGGAAGTGTGCTGAGCTTTCGAAAAGTCCTCCCTTAGCCACCCAGGGTATGTGCATTGTTACCGCCAACACCGGTATACGCATCAGATATCTTCACGCAGGCATTGTGATAGGAGAGATAGTCCACTGGACTCCAACTACTGAGCTTCTTCCACTAACTTCCACTTCCAACGCTTTAGTCCGTTTTTGTTAATATGGATACCGGACCATAGCCTGGGGCCAACAACAAATTGCAATTAACAAATGAAAGCAATGAATCAGCATCAACAGCAATCCGTTTGCTTGTAAAGCAACACCAATTTCAGGCCGCACACACAATATACCCAAAACACAATTGGTATTTAAACTTCCAACCCATTCCTATCGCACAGAAAGGTTTAGCCGCTGCATTTACTTGATTATGGCACTTTTTAGAACCTGTGGGATTCCATATGAAGATCAATACCGCTCTCGATTGAAGAGCATTGGTGGGCCGATTTTAGGGCCTAAATTTAGCTTATTAATATATATTCCAACCTTACTGTGCTAAGTGTAGACAGCAAACTGGTACTATATCTTATCTTCCATCCAGTGTTCCTAGTATGAAATATCCCCGCTTTATGTTTCGAGTTAGATATGCCCAACAAATCCAAATTGGTTCCGAAGAGTACAAATGAAACTGGCTGGTGTATGAAAACTGAGAGTCCCACGCACATAAACCATAATCCGGGGGAAGAAACCGCGACCCTTTTGTAGACGAGGCTATTGGTTGTCGTGGCTAGAAGTCGCTAAAGAAATGACGCGTGGCACCCTTCAATTTCAGTCAAGGCACAAGTACTGACAAATTCCCCCGGGGCACTTTCAATTGATATTTTTTGACTCACTCATCAAAGCGATCAAGAATTTCATAAGCTATCAGCATGTCAGATCTTGAAATCGTGATTTGGAGCCCCCTGTGGTCAACGTTTTGTGTCCCCTGGGCAAGATACTTAGATATACAGGCTACCCGACTACATTGATAACTAATATCACCCTTGTTTTACATTAGATCGTACTAGTTTTCGTTCAACGGTTTAAGACATGTTTTTTATGATGATGTCTGAAATCCGATGGATGCCAGACGAGAAACCTTGTAGAGCATTTTTGTAGGCGCCAAAAAATCAAAATGGCCACCAAACACCAACATTCAATTATACGTTCTAGCAAGAGTTGTAAAATTTTCAGGTTCAGCCTGTCCTCGTAAACATTCATTTGACCAATACCTATGATTTCGGTACCACGCAATCAATAATTCATATGGCCGCCACTACATGAAGTGTCGATCGATGGATCTACTTTTCATTGCAGTCTGGTAATTTGGTATCTATCCTGGTGGTTTTACAGTCAGAAATTAATTAAAACCATAAGACGTATTTTTAAAAATGTGATTATAAATTCCTTGAGTTATAGCATTATAAAGCAATATTAGCACATTTTTTGGAAGAGCGCCCCAATTTTCAAAATTTGGACGATTTTTTACACGGTTGCATTGGTAACTACTGGCTAGTAACTATACCTGTGAATGTTAAGCTCGAAAATGTCTATGTGTCACAAACGAATGAATTTTTGTACTAGAATACTGAATGATTAATCGTGGATCCCCGATAATAATTCACAGGCTGCGGAACCGGCCTTCCCATGTGAAATAGCCTGGAAATACCGCCATGTACATATCTACATCTACGCTCATCCATTACGTTGTTTTATTTGGTTCAGGGAAGTCAACTTAGAGTTTTTTCTCAGGTGGCACTGATTTCACATCATGGACGGGACAGTAGACGTCAGCCATGTCCAGCTCTGCCGTTACGTCCATCTGGGATCCCAATTCTAATGACAAAAATCGCCTATCTTGTGATAAAATACGCATTTTTAAGCATCTCGTCGCAGGTGGTATAGTTTCCTATACAATTACCAACGACTGTGCACACTATCAAATTTTGAAATTGGGGCGCTCTTCAAAATGTGTCTAATTTGCTTTTAAGATGGCTTTCCCGATACTCGAAAAATGGCCCTAATTGATAATGTGGCTAACCTAGTACTGCAATATTTCTGTATCCCTGTAAGTCAATCAAATCAGTTTACATATCATTAGGAAATCAGAGCAATCGATACCTATAGATGCAAGCCAAAATGGGGTTTCCAATATGGCTGGAAATGGCATTTTAGACCAACTATCTGAGATATCTGTCTCTTTGGTTTTGGTATGTTTTTAGCCGTCCATTGCCATCCATATTGGGATATTTGTTGAATAACGACCAATGACACTAAAAGATTACTTACTGGGATCTTTGAAGTGATAATCCATTAAAAACCACAAAAATATATATTTGCTACAGCGTGAAGAATTACTGGCCTAACTGACGGACATTTGGCCGCCATATTGAACGCCCCTCTAGGATGCCTCCTTGGCAAATATCATTCACTTTGATTATGTTATGCTATCTTAACTGCTGCTGAATGAGTTTATGTTGATATACACATACCTTAAGCTCTGGCTATATGTATATGAGTTTTGCCATGTTGGAGCCCCTAATGTTTAGGTATTTGATTATCAAATAAATTGAAAGCTATTCCTCAGACTCAATCAACCTATTTGTTGCCTAACGCAAGTCATATATACCAAGTGACCATTTTATGGTCCAAAGTAGATAAATATCAGATGTTTTGTTTTATTGCGGCCAGATGAATTGCTAATTAGGTGGTTAATGAATCATATTTCATTGGTCATATGGGTGCTTTGACTGGAAGGCAATTTGACACTTAAGAGATGAGTTTTTTAGTGTTTGGTGTCCATTTTGAGTTCGTTTCTTTGAAAATGCTCAAGGTTTTCTCTGGCCATCAAACATCATCGGATTCAGATTCACCAGATAACAATGGTCTAGAAATCCGTTGAATATATATATAATCATATGATATAAATTTATATTAAACTAAGTACACCATTGCTATCTCTATAAATTTTATGTTTGATACTTCAAAGTCTGAGTATTGAGCACTTTCTGACATTGCCGTTGATATCTTTTCTACTATTGAATATATATAATATCTAATATAATATATATATAGTCATATATGATATAATATATACAAGGTCCCACGTGGCTGTAGCCTGCCTGGTATTATAATCTAGAGTGCTGCTAGGGATGTGCGCTTGGCTTGCTGCCCGCCGAGGTGAAGCGAATGATTGTGAAAAACGTTTCCTGATGGCAAAGCGTAATCTAATAATAGGCACAGCATTTGATGCTTGAAGAAATGGCGCTTCAAGAAAATCCATGCATTATTCACGGGTTCGGACCCCTTATCATTTAATTGCATAACTCCATTTTTTGAGATTTTTGATTAATTTTCCAAGATTTGTGGATTTGGAACCAAATACAAATTTTTCTTTCTTCATGGTGGATTCTTAAAGTAACCCTACTCAATTTACTTTTTCCATATAAACCATTTCAAGTGGCTTGTCTTCCACTATATTTTTCGTCTGAATGACTATTTTTGTAAGCACCTAAAAAACATACGCTTCATGGCTGCCATCCTTGGATTTTCAGGAGCTTAAATTTGAGTTTTAATTTGCTAGTTTTTGTGCATTTTGAAACCATGGTGGCAAATGTTTTCACCTTCAAATTTTTAAACCCCAGAAATAATTCAAGAATACAAGTTAAATGCTTGTCTTCGACTTAGTTATCATTTATTGAATAAATTATCGAGCAACTATGTACACAAACCCTGTGTTTGAACCTTAATTTGCCTAAGGGGGGGGGGGTCCATAGTACCCAAGATTTGTTTTCAGTGCACGATTTCTCATCCGGAAAAAGATTTCGAACTCTAATTTTGTAATTGTGGGTAACTTATCGATGCCCCTCTTTCCATAAAAAAATTACTAAAATTTTCTACCCCGTTAATGATGAGATAATTAAGCTTGGGTCCCTAGGAACCCCCCCCCCCCTAGGCACCAACGGAGTGTGATTTTAAAAATAAAAATTATCAAACCTGTGGCATTAATATTTTTCTGCTTATGTATGTTCATATGCATGAAACAACATTAATTACTAATTGAAAAAAATAATTAACCCTTATGTTCTGAAAAGAAGCGTTCCATCATCGAGCGACTAGCGCGCCCATTCTGTTCAAGCCTATGCAAATCCGACGCCTGCACCCACGAAAAATACAAGATGTACAAAATGGTAATTTTTGTTGTTAAATATATGTAAATGGTCCTTCTAGAGCAGTAAACATCAAATGATTTGCATGTGTATGCGTGTGGAAGCAGGGGTCGCGAAAACATCGTGTCACTTTTTGAGCGATTTTGACGCATTTTTGAAAACAATGATTTGCCCCCAATTTCCAAACGTACAAACTGGAACTCATGTATATTGCACCTTTGTCCTTGTCTTATCCCCCTCAAAGGTGGTATGATTTCATATTTGAAAATTCCATCGGGAAAGTGGTTTCCTTAGGGGGGTTCCATGAACCCCCCCCCCCCCCCCCCCTTAGGCACCAACGTGAGTGAAAACACCTTAGGCACTAAGTGGTTATTATTATTCTTTATTACTATTCTTATTATTATTATAAATCAACATTAATAATATTAAAATCTAGGAGCTGTATGGGAATATTAACAATTTAATTACTGATCGGCATGCTGTGCGCTTGTACGGCAATTAACCAGGGAGCTAGCACACATGTGGGAACACAATATCAGTACAAAAGGTTTGAGTGATTAAAATGGTTCAGCCTGAAGAAACCACTGAACGCGTTCGTAAGTGCTGCAAATGGTGCCTTAATGAGAGAGGGCCCAGACAAAGATTGGGTACTGGGTCAAATCTTTAAATTGAGCCAATCATTGAAAAGCACACCACGTTATGTGTCAACCATACGGACTCAGAAAAGGTATAGTTTTAATATGTACAGCCTAAAGTTTCAGAGTTAGGCTACAAACAGAAAATCAATAATAAGGGTCCAATTTCAGTTGTACAGGGGTCAAATTTTAAAGTTGCTCCATTTTGATAAAAATGGTGGCAAATTATCGGTGGAGTTCATAGGATTAAATAAGGAATGGTTTGTACTGTCCTTAAATATCTTAGTTTTCTGATGTAGGGGCACAGAAGGTCAACGTCCATTTCATTTGCAATGCGGTTTATCATCTGTATTCCCCCCTCTTTCTTAAGCAAGCATTTGAGACACTCAAACCTATTCCTTATTTTAACTCCGATGAGCTCCCCCAATAATTTGCACCATTTTTCAATCCAAATCGGAAGGCAACTGTAGTTTGACCCCTGTACACGAAATTTGACCCTTTTTATTGATTTGCTGTTTTTAAGCCTATAACTCTGAAACCTTAAGCTGTACATATTACAAACTATACCTTTCTTATCCTTATGGTTAAGACACATAACATGGTATCTTGTCAACATGATTGGATCAGTTTAAAATTTGAACACTGTACAATCTTTGTCTTTGGCCCCCTCTCTTAATGCACCACTTTGCGGGCACTTAAGATCGCTTTCAGGGGTTCCTGTTCAGGGTGTCCTTACATATTTAATCACTCAAACCTTTTTGTACTTGAGAGTTGTTACAATGTGTGCTGCTCCAGGGCGAAGGCGTGGAGCAACCACTTATAGATGAAGCGAAATAATTAGCAACAGCGCGGTGAGACGCAGAGATTTCGATTTTGGTGTGTGGTGTGTGTAGTCAATGTAAAGACTAAGAAAGTACCACCTAAAATGCTTAATTCGAAAGTTAGAGAATCGTATCGGATTTTTCGTTTGGATGGGGTCAGTAACAGGCTCAGTATAAACAGTTTGCAGAGGATACGTGTTATAAAATTCCGGGATCCGAGTTTTGTTTGCTGTTTTTGCCTTTCATTGGTTGTCCTCTTTTTCTATGCAGCTCACTCATGTCTCTGTATAATGTCACAATTTCATTGTAGTTCTTTTTGGCCAATGCGACCATTGCTGAATTGACAGGAACAGAATATCATAATGGTCCTTATTTAAGGAGTTCGTTCATGCCCGCCTACCTCAAAGTGTGGCAGACTTTGGGTAGTTAGTATGGACCATAATCAATGCAAGGTAGTTAGTGTTAGTGGTCTCAAATTGTGGGTCACTTTTTTCATAGGGGCCAATTTAAGGTACCCAATGGTCAAACTTTTAAAACTAACCCCAAACGTATTCCGTCCTAGTCTAGAAGAGTCTCGAGCGTATCTTCACAACTACGTCTCAACTTGTGCGCATTTCCACGATCATGTTTATGATTTATTGTGATAATAATTAAAAATAAGATGTTTTTGAGAAATCAAGGCGCCGAGAGAAATTGGCGTGGCCCGGGGAACCTTGGAGTTACGGGCCCCCCTTTTACTAACTTCGTTTTCGCTCCAGAACCACATGTGGGGATTTTGAAGTTACAGTGGCTGGGAAGCGACCATGAATGATTGCGGCGGGGGTGTGATTTTGTATAATGTAGCTGGTCGAGCAACTTATTTGGGGGTGTTTTTGTTTGAATTAATCCACATTATGTTTTTATCGGAGACGGGTCAGGGGGGGGTGCGGGAGGGGGGTCCCCCTCCCGCGCAGCGCGAAGCCTTGAATGTTGCACTTTCCAAACATCATTCATGAAAATTTTGATAAAACAATTTGAAATTGTATACGTCCACTTTATAATCATGACCACCGCATTGAATAAACAAATTTAATTGTTTTTGTTTTAATTTCTCAAACCAACAGAGGCTCTAAATTTATTAACCGCGGAAAAATGGAAATTTCTGTGGGTGACAGAGTATTTCTCAACGTAGGCTAATTAGGCCAACGTATGCTTGTCGCACGAATTTCTCAACCAAGAAGAAAAGCCCAAGAGAGGCCCTGCTCTAAATTTATTAACCGCGCGGAGCGCGAAAAAAATGGAAATTCGTGGTTACATTTTTCTCAACGTAAGGTAGGCCTATGTATCTTAGGTACGCACTATGGGGAAATGGACCTTCTGTATCCGCCAATGCTCACTCTTTCTCTCTCGTCTTTCTCTCTCCATCCATCTCTTCTCACTTTCCTCCCTCTCTTACTTTGTCACAACCGCAGGGCTGAACTTTTATTTTAAAAACGGCCCCCTAGACCTCGGGCCCCCTCCTAGAACCCCGGGCCCGGGGTCAATACCCCTTTGACCCCCCTCCTCGGCGGAAACTGGATGAACTGGGTTCGTTTATTTTTCAACGTTCCTAAGATGTGTCTTTGATTTTTGTCATTTGTTTTTGGGATATGTGCTCCTTTGTAAAGCGTGAATACTATCCAAATTAAAATTTGGTCATTAGAACTAAACTAGTCACCTTATACTCTCAATTTCCATGGTTTCAGAATAGTCGTTTTTCGGTTTGATGTAGCAAACATTTATGTGTAAATAAGTTACCATACGATATTTTGTACTACCAAACATTTCGGATCCGGAATTTTATTACAAATTTGTGATTTTTCCCACGAAGAAGATCGATTTTGAGTTTAATTTTCACCAGTGATTAGTTGTTGATTAAAAATTAATTTGCCTAAGAGAATGGCGATTTTTGAATAATTTTCACATCCTCTGGAAATCTCTCAATCAACCTTTAAAAGGAATTTTAAACAGTCATGACATTTTAAGTCCTATCCGTGGGATCCAAATTTGGGTGGTATAAGGGTTAATTTGGGTGTATTTGGGGCATTTGTGGAAAACTTGTATTAACTTTAGGGAGGGGTCATATTAGTACGTCCAGGGGGAATGGAGGATTTTTAGGGGGGGGACCCAAACAAATTTTTGTAGAGAGAGGGGGGAGACGTGGAAATTTTCATCAACGAGAGAGATTGGAACTGAACTTTTAAATGGGGTAAATCAGCATGATCAAGGTGGGGAGTGTGAAATTTTTTGAACGGAATCGAGGGGGGAACGCGAAAATTTTTGCCGAGAAAAAGTTGAAATGGCGCTCCACACCCCCCCCCGTCAATAAATAATGACCGCCCCTTATCGCATGTTAATGCAAATTCCAAGTCAGTGTTATTTTAGCCTCCATTTTGTGAATTAAAAATTTTTTTACTGTAATATTGAGAAAGATTTCCTACAGGAACATTATCCATCTCATTTTATCAGCAAGAAGACATGAATTCCCCATGCTGTATTAGACTAATGCAATTTATATCTTTCCTAACTTGTTTCTCAAAAACCTGACTATAAATACTAGGGAATTTCCTTAGATTTCCATGTAATGTTGCAACTAAAGTTTTGCAAGCATAAATTGATTTCCAATGACATCATCATTGAGCTTTAATTCTACTCGATAACTGTAAAGGTGAATTTCAAGATGTCATGAGTGTGAGAATCGAATTGAATAATTTTAGCTTTTATGCATGGCAACTGCTGTAATCAGCTGTATTATAGCTTTATGTTTTGGTATTGGGAGAACGACTTGTTTTTTTTGTTTAATATTATAAAAAATTCTGTGCGCTACAGACCTCCTCGGCAGTAGTAGTTTTTGATCTGCAGATTTGACAGATCCTAAGTATAATAAGCCAGGAATTTATATTTGGGGTGTTTTGGTCTATGTTTAAAGTCTGACTATAGATTTCGAAATTATTATTTTTGTGTGTAAAATGAAAAATATTCACGAGAACTAAAGCTAGTAACCTAAATGCACAATTCCGAAATTTGAATGAATTCGGATTTTTTTCGTTTTTGATGCAGTAAACATTATGAAGTAGTATTACGTCCCATAGGATACTGTGTATAAACCGGAATGTTATAACAAAGTTGGTGATTTTTCTATATGAAGGGAATTCGATTTAAAGCTTAGCAATTTCACACAAGATTAGTATCTGGACAATCATTATTAACATGTTTGGAATTGAGGCGCCCTCCTCAGAAATCTGAGTCAAGCCTTTAATAGTAATCACCCATTGTAATTGTGTTTTGTAACATTCCAATTCGTGAACCAATCAATTAATAAAAAACAAAACATTATTAAATACAGCAAGTAACGAAGTTCAAATGAGGTCACCCGGTCAACCAACATTTGGACAACACCAAGGATAAATGTATCGAAAGTGTCATGACAATCATCACCATGCAATTTGATAATCTGACCATTTTGGACATGATGACCGCTGACTTCTGATGACCTCGTCCAACTGGTGAGAGGGGTTAACTGTCGGGCACGGGCAACTACCAAGGACCCATTTACAATCAACAAAAGTAAACCATGTAAAATGTATGCATGTTTGAAACAACTGGCAATTATGTTTTAGGTTAAAGCAATAGCAGCACATTTTTGGCAGAGCGCCCCCAATTTTTTTCAAAATTTTGAGACTTTTACTATGTTTTCATTGGTCACTGTCTAGTTTAGTATACCTGTGAATGGTTAGCTCGAAAATGTCTATGTGGCACAAACGAGGAATTTTGTAATTCGATAATTATTATCGGGGATCCCCGATAATACTTCAAAACGGCTGCTTGAAACGGCCTTACAATGTTGAATAACCGGTAAATAGCGACATGTACGTGTCTACGCCTCATCCATTAGTTGTTTTTATGGTTCAGGCACGTCAGTTAGGAAGGTTATTTTCTCGAGTGGCATACTATTTCATCATGGACGATTACAAACGTAGCCATTTTTCATCTCTGCCATTAGGGATCCCAATTTAAATTACAAATCGCTTAGTTTTTAGGAATAAATACGCATTTTTTAGCATTCTCGGTCGCGATAGTTTCCTAGACAATTACCAACGTCACTGTGCAAAAAATATCAAATTTTTGAAAAGTTGGGGCGCTCTTCAAAAATGTGCCAATATGCTTGAAACACACCTCCCAAAGCAATTCTAGCTGCCCTCTTGCAGCTGACAAAATAAATTGTGCTCATTAGAAAGTCAAATCATTTGTGCACGAGGTCTCATTTGTTTCAATATCGGACATTTTTGTAGTTTTTGTGTTTTGAGTTTAAGGGTGTTTTCTGACCTTGTCGTCCTCGTCAGGATACTAATTACATGTTTTTGTTTAATTATATTTAAATTAAATTACATGTTGCATTAAGAGGCAATGCTATTCGCTGGTATCAAAATCATACCCATCGGTGCTTTATAACAAATGGGAGGGGTGTAACCAACCTGTAATCCTGGTCGCCCCCCCCCAAAAACAACTTGGTAAGATGATAGCAAAAGACCTTGGAAAGGTATTGATGATAGTTGATGTCACATCACAATTATTTGCTAAGCTTTTTCAAATACGATGAGAGTTTTAAAATGTCTTAAATTTATTACAGGTGGATCCTGGCCATAATTCATGATGCTGTCAACCCGTTAATGAATTAGGAAAAACGAACACAACAGGATTGACATTTCCATCGGTAATTTAAGGAATTCTTACATGCATTTTCTACGGCAGCCTCGGTTCCCATAGACATTACAAAATCACCTCTTAACCTTCGTTCAATAAATCTTAATAATATCATTATCATTTTGGAATAATTACTGATTCATATTCTGTTGGGATATGGATTAACCCTTCTGCAAAACCGTGTAATATCCAATAATAGTCATTTATGATTTAAATTAATATTTGTGACCATATGAAGCCGACCCAGGTCCACTCAAAACCCCTGAAACTGTTATTGTCAGGTAGAACCTTCATGTGAGTGACCGTAAAGTTGAGTATGGACCAGAAACAATTTTTTTGCTGAAAATGATATATTAGGGTGTGTAGATACGAACTGTCTGGGTGCAAACTGGGTCATCCTCGCGCATTTTGAGAAATCCAAATGCGTCGCCATAAATGAAATTTATCTCTTCACCCCCTATATTATCAACTATGGAGTTTACTATATATACTAATAGGATCCCATAAACAAGTGTATGGCATTTGGGAACATTAAGTCATACTTCAAATTCAAATGGAAGCAAAATCCAATATTTTCCAAATATGCCTATAACAGCAATACCTGCGATAAAAATATACGAGAAGTACTTAGGTTCTGTTGCTAGACACAGTTGTATTTCTGATACTTTTAAAATTGTAACATGAACCGGGTCAGGCAATTTTGCAAGCCAAAACGGGAACATCTTCAAAAATACTTTTTAATAATTTTACAGCCTTCAAAATCGAAATCAATGTGTCAATGACATGGAGAATGTTACCTTTGATCTAACAATGTACAACATACATGTTCATTTGTTTAAATGCGCCAAAATCGAAATAAACTAACAGGTGCGAAGTTGTCAAAATACCATAGAATTACATTTTTTCACTATAATGCACTCACTTTATTTATCCGGATTACCTGGTATCTACTTTGTTTATGATCCTAGGTACATTCCTAATTGTTTTCATTGACAATAATTTATACTTAAAGGTATATTAACATGTGTGTCAGTATTTTTCTGAAGATATTCACGTTTTGGCTGCCCTAATGGAATTGACGTCATGTTTACAACTTTAAAAGTATCAAGAATACATGATTATTGTGTCTAACAACCTAATCTAAGTACTTCATGTTATTTTTTATCACAGGTATTTGCTGTTATATGGCATATTTTAAATATTAGATTGTTGGCTTCATTTTGAATTTGGATTATTACTCAATGTTAAATGCCATGCATTTGTTCAATATTGGCCTAAGTATATCTAGTAACTCCATAGTTTGATAATATAGGGTTTGATAAGAATTTATCATTTAGGTGACGCCATCTTGGATTTTTCTCAAAATCTCAAGCTGCCCAGGTGCACCCGGCAGATTCTTATTCTTACACACCCTTATCTATCATTTTTCCAGCAGAAAAATTGTGTCCCTACTCAATTTTAAACGGTCAGGCCATAAGTTGGCCCATGGCTACCACCTGACGAATAAAAACCCTGAAAAGCGCATGCATTGCCCTAAAAGCGGAAAATAAATGCAAGAAATCGGACTAACAAAAACACCGAAGTCAAGGGTTCCCCCTGAAATTGGCCTCTCTGCCGATAGTAAGCCTTTTAGTTGTATCGCCATCAGATACGTGTAAGGCACCCTCCTACCGTTACTCTTTGGAAATCGACTACCACTTGGTCTCGCCCAGAATGTTTTGGATGACAAATTGAATTACCTGTTTGCTGTTAGGATGGCATTCCTTCCCCCCGCAAGTAAAAATGTATTATCCACTGAAGATTGCTCATTGACCAGAAGTATCAAAGCAATGAATACTGGCCTCTACTCGACTATGAGGTTGAAAAACCCCCGGAGGCATTCCTTCACTAACCAATAAAATACACACAAATATATATATAAAAATCAGTATTTTTATTAGGTTTTCAATATACAGGTACCCTTTCAAACGTATTCAACAAAAAGAAAGGTTTCAGGCATCAGAATATTAGTATCATACAATGTACATGTAATACACTATTTAAAAGAGTATTTTGTTCTATTGCATGCCTTAAGTTAATATAGATATAAGTTTTACATTATATCATTTTCTATTTGGACCTTATTTGCAATTCTACACATGGGCTTCTCCCATTACTCTCCAAATTCAGGTAAAAAATGACACTAAACCTTTCGGAAAAAAAAGCTATGAACAGCTGTCCCTAATAGTGATAGTTCCTCCAATTATGGGTCGAAAGAATAAGTGTGGAGCAAATGATGCAATGACGCATGAAGTACCTTTGACCTCTCTTAACCCAAAAGGTCCCTTGTCTACTGTATAAGCAACCAAGTATGACCTTTTAACCAAGTGTATACCAAAAGTTCGAGACAACCCAACACACACAAATCATGCTGCCATAAGGGTCTTTCCGATTTTATCGGACATAAGGTCTTTGCAATTTCATCGTCAACCCTAATAAAACGAGATGCAAGGGAGGCATATAACTAGACCCTAATCCTATTGAGTTCTATCTTGGAATACAACTATAAAGCTTAAATGAAGTTCACTTTTTAAGTGTTACGAATTTGCCAAACTGTACAAAGTCTAAGAATCTGACCTTAAATTACCTTGTTTTAGCCACTTTTGAAATTTATTCAATTACATGTATATCAAATAACTGTTTTAACCAAGATTGCTACTAGTCTTCTACAAAGTCTATTTCAATGGCATAAAACATACTGGAAATGCACACTTTTTGACCATTCCCAGAAAGCACCCATAAAAGAATGAGGATCAAGTACTGTTCCCATCTACCTTGTTCTCTTTTAGCATGTTTTATTCCAAAAAATAAGTGCCAATTTTTTTGGAATTGGGAGTAGGTGCAAGTTTTGAAAATGCACGGTTTCAATCTATGATCGTATCTGATAACTGGCACACTGATCTTGACAATTGGCCTTATGGGGATGAATTTAGTATTCTGCCAACACTCAAATTCAGCACCCTTAACATGCAGTTTATTCTGTTAATGTTGCCGAATTCAAAGGGCATTGGCAGAATGCTAAATTCTTCCCGCATTATGCTCCATATTCTGACCACGTCTGAATGGAGTTGCTACAATAAAATGGGGTATCTTCCAATATATATTTTTATTATCAATGACTTAAGTCTACATAAAAGAAAATAAACACAAAAAGGCCCAAAGTGAAACAAAGGTTTCTTTGTTACTGATACAATAGCAATTTGATCTTTATTTAGTCAATCCTGAGATAGCAAGAAAAAAATGTTAAATCATTAATTTTTAAAATATAAATATATACAGCCAAAATTAAGAAATTAAGCAAAAAATAAACTATTGCTTAGACTAAATAAAATTGGTCTATTTCTCCTGATTGATCTCATAAAATGAGTTCCACAGGGCTACACAGAAACCCCAAACCAAAATAAATCTACCTTGTAGAAATAAAATTCAAAATATATTCTGTGCTTTATAAATGTTATTTGATTTTTTATGTCTTTTATATGCAAATTTTATAGTGTAGATTTACTGTTTTTATCGTCATGTATGTGTACGTTTGTAACCTAATATCTTATTATTTTATTTTGATGTGTGTTAGGGTCCCCACTTTGTCGGCCTGCGTGCATGTTTGGGGGTTACCCTTTTGCACCACACATAGGTTTTGAATGTTCTTGTTTGTGCATTAAAGGTAATAAATAAAATTGGGACACATGGCCTCTAGCCATAAAATTCCATTGGTTTTTTCATGCTCAAAAAACAACACAAATTCCTTAACGTTCAGGGGCTTTCACAAAGGTTACCTGGATCTTTCCACGGTAAGCCTACCAGTCAGGCTGACAAAAAATTAATTGTTCAATTTTGTAGAAGGTTGGAATACGAGATAGATTAATATATATTATAACTTTCATATTTTGTGGGTTATAGGTATGGGCAAACAAAGGGGTCTGAACCACAAAAGGGGCCCCGTCATCGCGATAGTAAATGGAGGCGACATATATTTTAAGATCACAGGAGAATTGTGATGGAATAAGTGGTTCTCAAACCACTGAGGCTGCTGGCGCCATACAGTTGCAATTTGACGGGTATCCCCACATGTTGACTACATTACCATACAACTATTTTGTTAGTTATTTGACTTAGATGACCTACTTGACCTGAAATGACCTTCAAATTTTTGGTCAGAACTGTTCCCACACCACAATGTTCATGAACTACCACATGTTGAGTTATAGTTGACCTTGAATAACACCACGACATTGAAATGACCCTTCAAAATTTTCGGCAATGAATGATCAGTTTTCATGACCATAATACATTTATATGATTTGGACCTCCTTGGATGACCCAACATTGACCTTGAAATGACCATCAAAATTTTTTGGGCAACTGAATGTTGACCAGGCCTACAAATCCCCAGGACCATGGGAACGCAGGTCCAGAAAAAAAAAAAAATTGACCAAACTGCAGAAAAATTTTCAAAAAGTAAGGAAAAAAGAAACCAAAAAAACACCCTAAATTTATACAAAAAAGGTGTTTCACAAATAAGCGACCAGATTGCCCACAAGAGTGTGTAAAGATAGTGAAAATACGGGCCAGCTGTAGGATTTGTGCCTAAATGTGTTGTGATGTGCATTATGCACATATTGACAAGAATGAAAACTTTTGGCCCGCTTTATTTTGAAGTTCCCAGGCGAACAGAATTTTTTTGTAGGCCCTGATGTTGACCACACCAACCCAAGTTTCATCCATCCTACCCACATACATTAGTAAATTTGACTTGGATGACCGCATGACCTTGAAACTGACTTAAATTTTGCGGCACGAATGTTGAGCACACCACCAAGTTTCATCTCCTACACAATTGACAAGGCTAAACAATTTATTCCAGTGACTTGAATGACCCCTGCTATGGACCTTGAAAGACCTTAAATTTTCGCGCCAGAATGTTGACAAAACCCACCAAGTTTCATCATCTACCGCATTTGACAAGGGTTACAGCAATTCATCCAATTTGCCTTGAATGACCCTGCATACATGACCTTGAAATAAATGACCTTCAAATTTTTGGGCCACTGAATTTGACCAAACCCCCAAGTTTCATCATCCTACCACAAATTGGACAAGGCTATGCAATTAATCATTTGAACTTGAATGGAACCCCTGCATGACGTGGAATGACCTTCAAATTTTTCGGCAACTGAATGTGACCACCCCCCAATTTTCATCATCGTACCACAATTGACAGGGTTTATAGCAATTTAATTCCATTTGACCTTGAATGACCCCTGCGACCTTGTGAAATGACCTTCAAATTTTTCGGCACTGAAGTGGACCACCGCCCACCAAGTTCATCATCCGCCACAATGCCAAGGTTATAAGCAAATTAATCCCATTTTTGACCAAATTTGACCATTTTGGACCATATTTGACCTTTGACCCCTTGGCCACACCTCCGAGAACTCATCCAATGTCTACTTGGGTGACATCTCTGGTGCAAAGATGGACACCCCATACTTGCTTAGATCAAAAAGATATCCGTGTTTAAAGGTTATCACAATCATACCCCTATTTTTGACCCACCAAAATTGACCCTTTTTTTACCATATTTGACCTTTGAACCTACGTCCATGACCCCACTTTTTCCAGCCCAGGCCTACTTGAGATGCATATATGTTGCGAAGATGGCAACCCACGCTTGCTTAGTACCATTAGATATTGAGTGGGACGCACGGGGCACACACCGCAGCACACACGGACGCAGGGCCTTTCTATAGTCCCCCTTGGGGGACCAATATAAAAGTAAAAGAATATGGAGTTAGTGACCTCTTGTGGGATTCTTATAACCACTTTTTGTATAAAAAAAATTACACTTTCTTGGGATAAAGTGTTAATATTTTCAATTCTTGGGGTTTCTCTTAGATCTCTCGGGTTGTGGAAAGGGTCTATCTTGTAATTAACAACCAACGCTGAATGACACAATAGCTTGTACAGGTTTGCACTTTGAATATATTCATCAGGATCGTAGGATGATATGACCAAAAAAGGGTTTTCTGAGTAACAGATCCAAAAAATTGTGTAATACTCCACAAAATGTTCAATTCCTGTCAGGAAAAAACCAGTCTTGTTCACTCTGGCAACGACACAGCTGAGCCGACTATTTATAGAATGACAGAGACTGAAACATAGCGAAAAAAATCTTTCAAGATCACAAAAAGAAAGCTCAACAGAAATTTATAAATCGGCCATTGCAGAACGCCATTGCAAAAAATAACCAGTAATTGGGTGGGTGAGGCTAAAAATCATTGATCAACGAAATGGACAACACCTACAGCTGGCTGAAAGAAGCCAATGGATAATACACGCAGGGGCTCCATCATAACATCATGAACAAAGATGAGGGGCTTATAAGTTAAAAAACATTTACGACCCCAGCTGATCACAAAACGGCAACCTAATATCAACACCAAGGATGACGTCACTCAATCATCTAATAAAATAGGTATGCACTCAGCTGGGTCGTTGCCAGAGTGAACAAGGCTTCTGACAGGAGTTGAAATATTTGTAGTACTTACAGAATTTTTGGATCTGTTACTCAGAAAAACCTTTTTGATCATGTTTGACCATTGTTTACCAAAACCCCTAGCAAATGAAACATGAGAATTGTAAAGTACCTCAGGGCCACCGACCAGTTTTGGGTCTCAAAGGTTACTACGGTTAAAAAATATCTAACTGTGAAGGACAAGGCAGTCCTGGAACCACAAGTCATGCACCACATCGCAATCTGACTGGAAACCACTACAATTTTTGGAATCAAATGTTACGGAAAGTAAAATCAACCAATTTTCATGACCATACAATTTGGATTGATTTCACCTTCATTGGGCAATTTGCACAACTGGATTGCCATTATTGTTTCATTATTATTTTTCGGACAGTGCACCTTAAACCCCACCATGTCTTTTCCCCCCCCATCATTAGCCAGTGACCTTTAACCTCTGAGGTCTATGACTTTTCTTACAGTATCTCGATTGGCTCCTTATATGATATAACTTTTATAAACCAATCAAAAGGTGTTTGTTAATAATTTACCAACTAGAAGCGTCGTTTATCTTTAATTCATATTTGTTATATTGAAACTCATTTTTGGACAGTGAGGCACATTGCCAACTTCAATGTTAACTGAAACTAAGTTGACACAATTTGAACCTACACTGTATATGACCTTTAAAAACTCAGCATCTTAATTTCACCCTTCCTGCCCACCCACTTATCACGTTAACCAAGTTTAATTTGGTTGAACTTGAAAGGATGCCTTTAAAAGTTAACACTACCCAATTAAAAAAAAACTTCAATGAAATGACCCCCGGACATACATTAAAACAAATACATACGTACCTATATCTACAAGATGCATACATACCTACATGATTCATACATACACATGGGCCATTCCACCGTCATGGACGCTACATTTTTACCCCACCTCCTATTTTCAAATGGATTCCAATAAACCAGGAAAGCTTTGGATGTTACTTTATTTGTGGTAATGTTAGTGGACCGCAATGTTTAACATGAGGATGGAATTAATTTCTAAGACCTCCAACTGATTTAAAAAGAAGTGAGCTTCAGAAGGGCATTGTCAGGGACAAGCATTTTTTTGGACAACATCCATTACAAAAGCTCTCTGAAGTTTGCAACCTTAAGCTTCAGGTTCCTGTTAATAAGTAACACAACAACACGTACTAACTTGACATACAAGGGGGGATCAAACCCTTTACTATAGTATAGAAACACATTCAAAAAATGAGTGTCCATAGGACGTTACTTTCGTGGAAACTTCCGGGAGTTACACGTGTTGAATTGTAACACTTGCTTCATTCCCTAATTGCTTAATTTAGATTATGGGCTTAGTCCAGCTCCTAATGTTTAATTAGAGCATAATACTTCTAGAAAACTCCGTTAATTAACAAGATTAAAAGGCCTTTTTCTAGAAAATGCATCCATCGGACGTTACCAAAGGGGAACACAATGGGAATTGCCCACCTGGCCACAACAAGTATCTTGGACTGTTTTGATTAGTATTGTGGCAAAGTCAGACCATTTTGAAAAGTTTTCGAAATATACATTTTTGGTCAGGTATGTCGCCTCTTTCAATTAATTACCTGGCTTGTAAAAAAGCCTGCAGAAATGGCTGAGCTTAGACCGCTCTTTCCGAAAGACGCAAACCCCAAAACCAAAAGTTGCAGTTTTTGGATTTGCAGCATTTGGGCATTGCAGTGTGTACTGGGACATGAAAACACACCGACCATAATCAAATTGCAAGTAGGCTTTTGCGCTCATTCAGTCGGAAACTCTGTGTGTAAACATAAATACACGCATATTATTCGTTGTACTACACAGGGACCAGTGAAAAATCCAAAAAACTGCTAAATTTTGTGTTGGGTCTTTTGGATGCTCATTTATCAGCCATTTTTTTGCACGCTTTTTTACAAGCAAGGTGTTAAATGAAAGGCAAGACCTAGGCAACAAAGCAGGTCCCGGAGGCGAGGGATGGTGCGGGGGGGGGGGAAAGGCGGAGACAAAACCCCTTCGACTACATCTCATGAAATTTCCCAAAGATCTTTGAAAATTTTTGTTTGAATATTTATTAATCTTTTCCTGGATATGGCTAGTGCCACACAAGGGGTTGAAAAAACAACGTCTGCTCCTTGTTTGCCTGTTGAACTATGAAGTTAAAAATTTCAAACAATATCTAAAAATGTTATGTAAAATATAACCGTTTTGATGTATCCGACTAGGAAAAAGCGATGGACACATTTAGGACCTAATACCCTATAGATGATATCAATCCCTCATTCTACCAACCCGGTAGCTCAATTGGCAAGAGTGGCCCCTGCTTAGTATACGTAGGTTGCTGGGTCGAGTGCTTGCCAATCTCCTTTTTTTTCCAACCTTGGTCACTGGCCATCTCCAGAAAAGATTAATAAATATTCATCCACGTCTGCCTGTAGAACTATGTAGTTTTAAATTTCAAAACTTTTGTATTGTTTCCATCACGCACAACATCCACTAGATTACATGGAACCTATGCACATTACATGTAGAATTTGCAGCACCTTTAGTCCTTGTATTCTCCATGAAATTTGGTTTGAGGAAGTTCTTAACCTTGTCATCACAGCGTTGATCTTCTCACCCTGAAGGCAGGATTGTCATTCCTGCAAAAAAAAAAAAAAAAACATAAAAAACAACTTTTTTGTTTTTTTTTGGTATATTTCTAGAATCGATCTTCACTGAGAATGTTCATCACACATTTATTCCAAGTTTAAGGAAATAGGATAACACTGGTATAATACATACTTCCTCATGGCTTTTGTTGGTAATTAAAAAAAAAAAGAAAAAAACTGTGACACTGGTCCCAATAGGTCATCGATTATGTAGTCAAGAATAAGTGTAGAGCAACAACAATGACCCTAAGTGACCCCTCAATGACTTTACTGTTCATTTGTTACCACCCACATAAACCCCTTGTCTCTTTGTATACGCATAATGAGTATGAATGCAGATCATCACTGCACTAAAAGCTACACTACGTTCATAACCAAAAGGTGTGAATACTAGAGCAATATTACCCAACTGCCCCTAAAGACCTTTGACCCTCCACGTCTGTTAACCGCCATGTAAGACTGCTTTCTCAATGTATAAGCATAGCAAATATGAACTTGACCTTACTGCCCTAAAAAGCTACATTAATTTTGGAACTACAATTTTGGCGTTTCTTCGGCTTTCCGGCACTCACTATATTCAAAGAAATCCAAGCTTTTTGGCCGCTGTATATAAACACTGAAATTTTTAGTTACACACTACACACACACACACCACAATGGATTGCAAAAGTGGGGTCCCTGCCACACATACCGACAAGAGTACATTGTGGGGAATACCCCACAAAAGGTGTGTGTTTTTTGTGTATAAATTCGTCAAATACATGCATTGTGGGGGGTATTTGGTATGTATATTCATACCCTGTGGGATTATTTTTGGTGGAGTTTTTCACCCTCACAAATATACAAATCCCTGTGTAACGCTGTGGTCACCCATAGCTTCAACGACCTATACTAACCCCCCTAGAGGCCAAACAAACGCATTTTGGCAGAGAGTCAGTGTGGGCGTACTTCCATAATGACAAAACACCCACATGTACTTGTACCCCTATATTTACTTACTCCCACAATGTACCGCTTGTAAGAACAGCTATGCTGGCGCCCACAAAAAGTGTCACAAAACGAGTAGACTATATTATGTTTGACACAAATCATGTTTGACATTAGGTTTTTTTCAAATTGCCATAATTGCTTGGATGACCTAAAACCTTTTTTTGCTTGACTTCTAAAACAGAGTTTACTCACTTGTTTCCCAAGTTATATAGATTTCAGTACACTGCATTATTATATTTCTAAACTTTTTGTTTAATTTAAGAAAAAACGTGCTGCCACTCCGGGTAACTGGGGTACCTGCATATCCATGAAGACTTGATAACAATTTATAATCCAAATTAACACGGTCTGATATTCCGATCTGTTTTTCAACTGTCCCTTCCCTTCATTTTTATTTTTTGAACTGTCTATCTTAAATTTTTATTCATCTGTTGTTTTGTGGACTTTTAATGATCTATACTTATACCAAAATTATGCGTTTGTACAAAACTTGTATGCTTAAAGTTTTTGTTAATGTTAATGATTAGTTAAGTCAGTTTAAGTTAGTTTATTGTGAAGCGCCTGCAGGCCGCTATACAACAGGAGGGGTGATCCTTATATCACCTTTCATGATTAAATCCTTGTTTATTATTATTATATATTTTCAACAGAATTAGACACCGTATAGGCTCTATTTTAACAGGTTTAATTTATCTGCATGCAGTTTCAAAAAGAGGTAAGCCCATGAGTTGTACATTATCGAAAAATGAAAACCAGGGATGTAATCTGCCTACCTGAAATGGTAGTGTTCCACCTGACAAATCCAATTCCAGGGACAACACAACTCCTGCCTGCTCCAAGAATGTCAGCATAGAAAGCATAGGTTTTTGGCCTAGTTCCTACAAAGACAATGGGAGCCCGAAAATATAATCTTTTGACATGGATCTAATCATTCATGTCACTAATGCATTTTATACTGCGATCAATGTCAACTATTTTTTTATTTCCAAGTTCAAATGTTGCAAGGAGACCAATCTGATCTGCTGAATTTTGCGGTTCTCAGATTCTCACTCGCCTATATTCAAAGAAACTATAAGTTGTGGACCGCCCAGCCTATCTTACAAAACTTGACCTCACAGACCTTGGCACATGATCTTTGACTTCATCAACAAATGGGGTATCCAATGGTGCACCTATGACTCAAGTTTTCAATTTTACATTTTTTTTTTTTTTTTTTTTTTTTAACTTGATCTCACATGTACCTTTGACCGCATCAACCTATGAGGGAACCCATGTTTGTACTATGACAACAAGTTGGTTCACAATTGAACTAGTCAATAGAGTTAATGTTTGTTTAAATAGCGACACACACACGCACATGGATGGCAAGTGGTCCTGCCAGCTATTGCAGCCCACAAAAAATGAGATATGAACAAAAGATACAATCTGTCTGATAGGCTCTCCCTTACAGGTAAACAACATGAGAAAAACCCTTTGAGTAACCAATCAAAAACATGCCATCCTTCTTACAGTGTCTCTGATTTGCTAATTAACATGAAGTAATACTTTCCAAAGGGCAAATCAAAAGAGTACTTAAACGCTGATAGATAGTAGTGCCCTGGGCGGTTAAAAGCAGAGTCTATGGTACCACGCTCTTGTTTAAGTGGATCCCCCACACACTTTACTCCTTCAAAATTGAGATATTTACTTATTATACCCCTGTAATTTAAGGTTTCCCATGTCCACCCCTTTTAAAGTAGCACACAGTGTTTTTAGGGGGCCAAATTAGTACACATTTCTGCTTTTAATTTCAATATGGCTGGACCCGATTTAACTCAAATTTGTAATCAGCGTGTTGGTGATGCTTCATGTGAAGGAAAAACGATATCAAACAATTGGACGATGATCAGTCACCCCAGACGACAGACACACAGAAACAACAGAAAACACTACCAAGCAATCCTGCCAACTTGAAAGTCAAAATCTATTTATGAAAGTGCAGCGTGCACACGGCAACACTCATCACACTAGCACAATGGGGTCCAAGGTTTGTCTTTGGGCCCTGATGGAGTCAACAGAGCCTGCCCCTTAGGTGCCTGAAGGGCCAGGAGGGGCTGACAAGGAACATGTGACACCAAATTTGAAATTTTAAAAAAAGAAAAATTTTGAAATAATTTTCTTTTCCAAATATTATAAAAATCTTATCAGAACTTTTCAGCTGTCAAAATCCCTTGGAAATATTCCTACTAATAAGATAATCTTACTAGTTTGGCAGTATGCAATTCCTATGGGCCGACATGCTTTGGCAGACAACGGCACAAACAGAATTACAAGGATCTACTTAGGTGTTTATATAATGTTCTCCTTTAACCAGATAAACAATGAATCCCTTATCCTGAACTATAAACATTTCACAGTATCAATCACCATCGTAATTACCTCAGCTTTTTGGATTGCCTTCTTTGGATGTGAATTCGAGGGAAGAAACATGGCCCCCATTACCAGATTACAAAGTTACGCCCCCACCGGCATTAAAACCGTCTGCTACCAGTTTGGCCTTCTCTGCTAGTGTTGCAAGAACTCTTTCTTTCCTGTTAAAAAAAATTAGAACATATAGTCAGGGACAGAATAATGCGACCACTTGCGCGTCTGACGTAATTTTGACGGTCAGAACAAATGTCGGCCGTTAACATTTAAAGCTTATTGAAACAAGAAAGGTTTAACATCACATGAATTATTGTGTGCGTGCGTCAAAAACCGACTCAAATAGGCATGTTTTTGAATTTAATCATATTTTGTTCGAACATGCCCCGCCCCACATTCCTACCTTTCAAACCAATCACAGTCCGCGTCGCGCTGACTGACAAACTCGACATACACGCAAATTGGTCGGCTAATTCGTCCTTGACTATAGTCAGGGCTGGAAAAAATGTTTATTTTTCCCCGAAATCCATCCATATTTCCCCTCCATATTACAAAAAATTCCTCCAAGATTGCAAAATTTCTCTTCAATTCTCGCGCTGGCCGCTTGTCCGTGTGGGATTTTGTGCACCGAATTTTTTTGTACTTGTCGACTTTAATGCGCTTCTTTTCAGACCAAATAATTAAAATCGGCAGCCGTTAATGAGTTAAATTAGTGGGGGTCCCATGGAACCCCCCTTGGGCACCAACGTGAGTGAAAACCCCTTGGTCACTTAAGTTTTAAGGACAAAAATGTTCCATCCAAATATCAAAAATTTCCCAGGGATTTTCATCCAGAAATTGCACAATTTTTCCAGGCACGAACATAGTCAAGGATTACAGTACTCCATCGAATTGTGAGTCTATTCCACAGACTCTTAAACTGGGGTAGACGTTTCATATAGAAGTCCCACTTATGCAATCGAGGTATTGCCATTCATTGCTGTCAAGCACTGCTGAACAACGTTCATTTACAGCGCATGACGGAATCAAATTTGTAATACCTCATGTGCATCAATGGGGAACTTCTATATGAATGTCTACCCTAATGGCAATAAATGGATTGTTGCTTTAGGAAGTTTTGTACTGGTTAACCATCACAAGGCTTATTAAACCATGTCATGCCATGGTTTATTGCAATTAGTGCAATATACGGGCAACAGTGCATGCCTAAAACCTTTGTTCTGCAGACTTGATATAAAAACAACAAGGGAATTGACCTCCCATTCATAATATTCCAATTATTAATGATTGGTACATGTCAATGACAACACAGGAACTTCTGATGTGTGTGCACAATTTCTATTCTCTTGGATTTTCATGATATTCTACGGATGCATTTCAATTACCATCCATGACCCGAGTATAGTCCCATGCATGATTATAATCCCACCCCATTTGAAAGATCTGAAAAAATAGTAGGAAACTACATAGAATCCCACCACATTTTTTTTTGCGGGATGGTGGGGCAAGTTTAGTTTTTGAATTTGCAATTACATGGTTACAATCATTGCTGTTTTGGTTCTTACTCTCTTGTGATTTCGTTACACACTAATGAGGTTCAGCTGTGTTGCATTTCCATTTCTTTGTTGATCACACACCGTCTACACCTAAAATATGTGGAATAGTTTAGCTCTGAAAGGCTGAAAGTTGATGCTCTTGTGTTTCATGTTAGGGTGGAGAGATCCCATTAGAATCCCACCCCTAAATTCCGTAATTTTCAGGTTAGAAAACCATGTGGACATACTAGGGTCAGACAGTATTTGGTATCAAGTCTATGTGATTTAAGTAAGTTTGACTCAATTATGCATTTAGAAGACTGAGGACCACACTGCTTATGGAGAGATGTGTGAAGTGGTTTCCAAGATACTTTCATCTGGGTAGTACACATGGGCCGACCTTTCTTTCAGGCTATAGTCAATTTTTATCTGCACAAAGCCATCATCATCAGATGGTTTCAATCCCACAATGCACCATTTTGAAGAAATGTCACCTCAAATTCAAAGGCCACATGAATCCACAAAAATTCCTATCTTAAAAAACTTTGACTTCTTAACTCATTGTAGTCATGAGTGTTAGTGCTTTGCATGGATAATGAAATGTTGTGTGGTTTGTCTTAAACTTTTTGAACACTTTTAAAGAGAACACTGGCACATGTGAAAAAATAGTGCGCCTCAAGATTGTTCAAATTGATATTTTGCATGGGTGTAAGGCTTTTATATACAAAAGCCCTCCCCCGAATGATTAAGGACCAAATCAGCTTCTTTATGGGTTAAACAGAACGATTTTCATAATTAACGTCGCCGGCAACGTTAATTCAGCAGACGATTAAAATGCATTAACACAAGAACTGCACGCCTATGCCTGTTTCCCACGCTATGCCCACTGTTTGATCGGTCTATAACCTTTGTGGTTTTAATACAGTGAGAAAGTCAAAAATGATTCATGTAAAACCATTGTTGATAAAGTTATGGAAAACTAAAGTTGGCCTACAATTACCTGGACGTCGTATCCTCATATCAATGTCCCTATCTCTTTTGGGGTATGTTATTTTTATGTGTAAAATAGATCTCTGTTCTTTCCAATGGCCTAGACGATCCTTGAGACACATTTTGTGAAAATGGCCAGTGGCCGCTTAAGTATGGCATGTGTTTTGTTTGCTAGCGAATAGGTCATTTGCATGCAATTATGGGATTTTGTTAAACACTATGGGCAGTGGATCAAGTCACACACAGACGGTACCTATTAAAAACCGTTTGTGTGCACACCTGGTAATGTAAATTCACTTCTTCTGCTATCATTATTAAAAATTGTAAAAAAAATTTTGTGCACTGTATTATTTTTGTTCACAACCATGCTCATCTTTAATTAACAATGATGGGGACCATGAATGTGTTAAAAGCGGCTCTGGCACATTTTCCCAAAATATGAAATTTCTTTCAATCTGCTCTCAAATGATAGTCTAGGCATTTGAAAAAGAATAGAGATCCATTTTACACATAAAATACTCAAAAACTGATAGGGACATTACTATGGTTAAAATCAGTGTTGGAGGAGCGAGTCCGGATCGGACTCAATCGGTGAGTACCGAGTCCGAGTCCGACGGACTCGGACTCATGCTAGTGGACTCGGACTCGGACTCTAGGCCCCATGGACTCCGACTCAGGCCCCATGGACCTCGGACTCGGACCTGCCGGACTCGGACTTGGACTCAAAACCCAAGTGGACTCGCTCAAAAATGAGTCCGCGGAGTCCGATAATAAAATTTCACTTAATTCAAAAAATAATTGATAAAATGTTGAGCTAGCCTGCACAACATGATTTTATTTTTAATATTGCATAAAACATGTTTTTTTATAATCATTTCCACAGTTATTTCACAAGTAATTTTTTAATGTTCTTATTCAGAGGTATTTCTTGTCTCGATTAGCTATGTGATTATTTATATCCTCCTCTTCCTCTCCCTAACTCCCTAGCCTTGTCTCTGTCTCAGCAGTGTATCATTCGAAGTACATCTTCAAATCCCTCAGTGTAAAGTCTAGCCAACCTAACAAACTTCACACAGCTAAATGTAGTTGCATAATACAAAGGGCTTGCTACCTACGCAGTCTCACAGAGTGTGAACCTGATAACTGCCAGAACCGGTATTTGCCATGGGTTGGCCTTCTACCGCCCACAAATAACCTTAAAATTTGTTGTATGTACTAACCCCAGAGCTAGCCTAGATTCGTACATAATATTTATTGTATTGAAATATACGCCGCGTTAATTGCCCAATTATGGACGCACGTTATATAAGCCCGCACAGAGGTTTTAGCAATGAAACTCTAGCTATATAATACTTGAATTTTCAAAAAAGTCTTGAAATTGAAGAGATTGATTAAATTTAAATGTTTTTCTTCACTAAATAAGACTTGAATGAATTTATTTTCTGGTAATTTGACTAGTGATAGCTAACAGGGTTGCATTTTGACCATAAATAAATGTTATTTGAAAAACATTAAAAAAAAAAAAATCTGATTATTTTGTTGGACAGGTAAAACACACGAGCACGCATGGCTGCGCGAGCCAGGAGGAATGTTGCACCTCGTTTCTAGATGCGTAATTGTAAATTAACAAATCTGTGCTGCTTGTTTCCCTTACAGGAGGTGTGGGTATCTCCTGTCAAGTACTGTTCAATCCCCATAAGGTTTAAATTAGCACTATTTAGGCGTCTAAATTAGTTCAAGCCCGACTGAAGCCCACATTCTCTGGAGTTGGACTCAGACCAACTGGACTCGGGACTCAGACATGCTGGACTCGGATAGGACTCAGTCCCATGGACTCAGGGACTCAGACCTCGTGACTCGGACTTCAGGCCCGATGGAACTCTGACTCGGACTCAGACCCGATGGACTCGGACTCGGCTTTGGACTCATGAGTCGGACTCGCCCAACACTGGTTTAAAATACATGCCAGGTAATTGTAAGCTTACTTTTAAGTTTTTCCATAATCTTTAAAGACACTTATCAGTGATTTGCTAAATCACAAATCGAAAAATCATCACAAATCAGATTTTGCATGTTGTACAAGTACATGTATCCTAACCGTACCCGCAAAATTGATTAAGACCAAAGAACCTAATAAGGACAGGGGATTTTGAGATTTTAGTCATTATTGGTCCGAACGGACACTTTACTAAACACGTAAATGAATGAATGGAGAAATCGTATCTTGGAAACAATGCCGTTTGCTTTCCTTTTCTGTCAATTTTACAAACGAGAAAAGGTAATTAAACTTATGAGGAATGCTACAGAACTTATTCATTAGTTTGCAAGCTATTGATGCAAATTTCAAATATTTTTCAAATTCACTGATAGTGTCCCCTTAATAAAACAAATGTTATAATTACATATGATATTAAAAACCCACCAAAGAGTTACAGACCGGTCAAAACCGGGTGCATGTCGGATGGGAAAAAATGCATTAAGAAGTACCGTTTAATTGTGTTTAAAACCGCCATTCCATCGTTGCTGAAATTAATGTCGCCGGCGACATTAATTATCAAACGTTCTGTTTTTCTGTTTATCCATAAGGATTGCTTGACTGGATTTAAGCATTTCAAGTGAGGGCTAATAAAGCTTTTACAACCAAGCAAAAATGTCAATTTTGAAAAATCTTGAGGCGCGCACTATTTTTAGAAAATGTGCCAGTGTTCTCTTCAATGGTTGCAACAAGATATTTCAAGGCATCCATATTTTCTGTCAGTGTAGTGGTTATCATACGATTAGACACTTTTCAACATTGATTTTCATACATTTCTTACCTATTATTTGGCTTTAAATGTCTTACAAAGGGAAAAATATGTTATTATTTAAATATAAAACCACAGGCTGGAATTTCATCTTTGCTCCTATAGGAAAAATTGAAAATGTCACAATTTTTGTTACCAAAGATAATTATCCTTTCAGACAAATATTTTTGGACAGAAAGCTTTATATCAGTGACAAAACATCAGAATGTTCACATTTTAGCGACACCTTTATGTGAAATCGTTGTTGCCTCTCTAAGATCATAAAAACCAGCCCTGATTGTATTTTGAGCCGTTATATTACACAGCTCTACAATTTTTATTACGCAATACATGCACCTTTAGCCCTGTTTGCTAACCAGTGGCGTAGCCAGGATTTTGGTCATGAGGGGGGGCACAGATTTGTGAATGTACCGACACGTGATTGTACCGACAAAACCAATTTTCCAGGATCGCTACGCTCCACCGGTTGACCCAATTTTTTTACCATCGCCTCCAAATTCTGAAGATCGGGAGGGGGGGGGGGGGGGGAGTGAAAACTTCAAATTAAAATAAAACTTCCAGATAGTAGTAGTAGGTAGTCATATTGACCAATTAAGCATATTGACCACTTTGCCATGAATGCTCTCTGTATTCATATCCATGCAATCTCGTCGCCTCAAAACACAGCCTTTGACAGATTTTTTAGACAAATGTACCTACGCCCGTTGATTACGACGGGAACATCACGCGGGGGGCACGTGCCACCCCTGCAACCCCCCTCTGGCATGCCACTGTTGCTAACCAAATCAAAACTTGGCCAATAGCTTAATTTTGCCTTTATTAAATCTATTTTTTCACTATATAGAATAGAAAACACTCCGAATTTGAAGTCTCATTTATTATGGTTAACACCCAGAACAAAAAAATATTAACGGCGACAACTTTTGACAACTAAGTTGTTTTTTATATATTCGTACCACTGTCACTTCATCTTCGTGTAAACTTTTATAACAGTTGTCAAATTTGTGTGTCACCACTGTTTTAAAGACACGATCAGCCTATTTGCTAAATCATCAAAACTGAAAAAAAAGCATCAAAAATCAATTTTTTTGCATGTATGTAACAAGTGACAGGTAGCCTAACATACACTACAAATGAAGAAGACCAGAAGCAACCTAATAATGGGGTGTCCAGGTGATTTTAGAGTTTGTTTTTTTTCCAGCTTGTTATTTTTTTTAATAAAGATCTGGCAAAAAGAACCAAATTGACACAAAATTAAATTTCGAAGGGTTACGCGGTTGTGGAGTTATGGCAATTTTAAGGTGCTAAAAACATCGCATTTTTTCGTCCTTTGGTAAAAATGTAAAAAAGGCCAATTTGAGGATTAATTACTCAAAAATCATCTTCAGATCTGGGTATACTGAATAGTTTTATGTGTAAGTTTCTACTTTGTTTCTGATAAATACCAAGTTTCATGAAGTGTGGACCAATCGTTTGGAGAACAGCGTTTTGAATTTTCCAAGTATGCCTATTTTTTGGATTACCCACATTGCATTGCGGGGGGGCATATGGTCCCCAGTGGAAAATTCAACCTGTTACAAACCCTATTTGAGTTATTAAGACATACAATTTATTGGCTGTTTGAAATGCCCATTATACTTAATTCTATCAAGTAACTGAATTTGGTATATTAGGTCATTATTAGATGGCTTAAAGATTTTCCTGAAAAAAAATTGCCGAACGTTCTTCAAGCTTAAGGGTTATTTGCCAATTAATTACCATATTAGGTAAAAAATAGCACAACCTTATGGATATATAAAGTGGTTTATTAATTGGAGGGTTTTTGCTCTAACAATTACTTAAAACATAGAAAATACTGACAAAAAGGAGTTCGACTCGTCTAAATTGACAGTACTACATGTTTACACTCATAATATATGGGTTATTCCATTTTTTATATGGGGAAATTACATATCAACTCCATGATAACTAACATACATGTATAACCACTCAATTATGAGGAAATTTGCAGTCATTAGTTTTGCTTTATGCACGAAATTCCTAGTTTTGTATATAAACCATTAATATTATGATAATAATAACCAAAACTAACAGGCCTAATGAAAGCCTGTAAATTAATATCAATAAATACATAGGTTTTTCCCTGTCCTGCACAACTTGCAAATATCACCTTGGGGATTTCACGATGTTTATTAAGGTCTTAAATTTGCCCCTGCCTTGAAAGCTTGTGATGAATGCAAAACAAGGAGTAGGCAAGGATTTGTACACTGGATATATATAAAGAGTTTTCAAATGAATCAAATTGTTTGGTCTCATTTTTTAAATTTATGTTAACAATTGTAAAGGTTGAATTAAATATTTGGACATGAAAGGTCATCTATCAACAGGGTACAGGACTGATGAGATCTTGGGTAAGGCACCAGGCAAAAAGTAAAGGTAGGTAAGGTCTTTAAGTGTGTGTGGAGGGTTGTGTGTAGTATGTTTGTATGTGGTGGTGTGTGTGGGTGGGGGGTGTGTGCCTGCATGTGTATTGTGGCTTGTATGTCTGTGCATGGGTCCCGGGGTATAGGGTGCTATGTGTTTGTAGCAGGAAAGATGAATATTGATTATTTGAGTGTGGCATGGGTTGCAGGGATTGGAAGTTTAGGTGCTAGGGTGTGCATACAGTATAGTAATGTGCATGGGCATATGTGTAAATAAAAAAAAAAAAAACACAATCATTCTCCATGCCACGTCCTCAACGCAAATTTAGATTTTTACTAAGGTCTTGCATCACAAGCTTAAGCCAGGAATATATGGACAAGTCATGTACATTATTCATGGAGAAGGTTTAGATATCACTATAATATTCTAAGAAATATCAGATTGAAAGAACTTTGATATTTACACTAGCGCTAAAAATATTTATTTTTAACTGCGGCAAAAACATTGAACCCGCCTTTGAAAGAAATGAATAACAAACACGTCAGCACGGGACGGAGTCGACCGCCTGCCACTGCCCGCACGGCATAACATGCACTGACCTTGTACTAGTACGTGCGTGGATAGAGAGCTTTATACCAGCCCGGTCTTTACCTGCCGTTCACATGAAATGCAAGCAAATTACTCATTTGATCATGAATTTCCACCTCTATTTTCATGTCAATACACTTCAAACAAATTAATATTTACATAATTATGCCACTGCGTCATACACTAGTGATAATAATGAGTCTTTCACTGAGAGCTGTTTTGGAAACCTACGAAACACGCCGCATCCCAGCATGCAGACACGCGGCGGACGTATCACTGTATTCAATCCATAGTTCCCGGGGGCTCACCCACGTGTCACCTCATGGGCATCTGGCAACTCTGGCATTGGTCGAGTGCAGCTTCCTAATGGAAAGCGTGGGGAATATAATGGAAAATATGGGCGGGACAAGTTAAATCCACCCGATATCGACCTCTGACCCTCAATATGGTCAATGGAAAAAATTAGCTTACAAACTAGCTTTCTAACGGTATATCACACGCCTTGTTCTGGGTTATGGAAGCCATAAATAGAATCAGTGACTTTTTATAAGATTTTAAAAACTACGTTCCCGTAATGCTAGAAAGCTGAAATTTTGCTCCAAATACTTTGAGTGTGTACTAAATAATGATAAACACAAAAAGTGACCTTCTTGGTTGTTTTATCCGGGTGCGATTTTGCCGAAGAAACTGCGAGTGGAGGACAAAATACGGGGACCATGCACAGCGAGTGTACGGTTTCGCGGTGGTACTACGCTGGTGATGTCCGACTTCAAACCATCCAAAAATGTTTTGAATTTGGACCTTTGGTCATTTTTTTAGATATCTATATTAGATTTCATCCTTCTGAGTGAATATTCATGAAGTTTATTGGAACCATTTGATAATAGCCTCAATAATAAGAGCGATTTAAAAGTGTATTTCTTCGTGATCGCCACTACTTGCATTAGCGCATATGTTTAAGTGACGGGCCGACGTGTGGCAATGAACGGACACTACTAATAAGGCCAGAATCAGAGATTTTTCAGTCATTACTGTCCGAACAGACACTTCTACAACACGTAATTGAATGGAGAATCTATCTTTGACACTGCCGTTTCAGTTCTTCCTTTTCTGTCAATTCCTACAGCTGGAAAAGGTAACTTAGAGAATTCTTACAGACTTATCCTTCACTTTGGAAGTTATTCCTGCAAATTTCAAATATTTTTCAAATCACGATAGTGTCCTTTAAGGGGTTCGCCTGTTAGTGGATCTACCGATAAATTTTCCAGAATTCACATATATGGTATTTCATGGTGCGATTAAAGAAATCAAATAAAAATAGGGTCACCGACTTTGTTTCTGAGCTATAGCCCAAACCAAAGGTATGTTGTCACTTTTAAACCACGCAAGTCTATGGGAACAGTAAAAAATTGACGTGTAGATCCGCCTACAAATAAAACTTCTCGATAAAATTTTTGTAATTTCTAATATGTTGAGGTCCCGACTTCGTCTTCCAAAATTTTGAAATAAAAATATGAGGTCACCGACGACTTTTTGCATTACACGCCGAAAACCACCAGAAATTGGACACTTTTTCAAATTGGCCGTCTTGTTGGGCCGGCAAGCAAAAATCCGCGCCACCTTCGTCATGCAGCAAAGCAGGAACTCAGGCGTAGAGATGCGTCATTTATAAACGCAAACACGGCACAGTTATTCGCTGTATCTGCGCATGTGTACCTTCGCAGCTCAAAACTAAAATTCTTCCACTTTGTGCCATGACTGGGCTCCCAACCGAATGCTGAAGGTGTAAAGCATTGCGCGTAAAACAGATCACACGTCAAATCCCCTTAAACTGCTCTAAAAATACAGACGATTTTAGGCATGGGGTTAAACGCTAGCTGTTTAGTACCATTTATGGGCTCGGTTGTCCTTCGCCATGACTCGTTGGCTGTGCCTCGCTCAGATATTTGAATGTATTTTCCAACTAGCTCCCCAAAAAGACACATTCACCTATACATGATCTGATCCCCACCCTTTTATGTCTTTCACCGTAGGGTGTTTTTGAGTCAATCCCACAAGCACCGTTTGTGAAATTCCCTCCAATAGGTCGTTGATACAAAATCCTATTCTTACCACATAAAAACCCTGACGTTAACGCTCATTTCAGACCACAAAGCGTTAGTAACGTAGGAATTTTTTGCATGATTATGAATTGTTTTGTGTGTGTTAAACTTTTGGAACACTTGTTATCCCCAGGTAATTACAGTCGGTACATTGCTATGCATCATGGGATTGATGCAAACCCCTCTGGTTTTCACCTTACCTTCATGTGATGTTCATATGATGGCTCGCCTTCTCTTGGTGGGTTGACACCACTACATCCTATGTCGCCTGAAGAACAATTGCATATTAAACAGTAATGCACCTTTGTTTGAAGAATCCCCACTTATTCAAAATCTGTTATTTTGCACAGTTACGTTGGTGATTGTCTAGGAACTAAAGTACCTGCGAACGAGAATGCTAAAAATAGCATATTTTATCATAAACTAAGCGATTTTGTAAATAAACATTTTGATCCCAGATTGGACTTTAACGGCAGAGCTGGAAATGGTACGTTTTTGTTCCGTCCATGTGAAATATGCACCTTGAGAAATAACCTCTAACCTTTATTTGCCTGACCAATAAAACAACAATGTGCTGAGTGGTAGACACGTACATGTCGGCATTTCCCGCGCTATTTCCACATTGGAAGGCCCTTTCCAGAAGCCTGTTAAATTATTATCGGGATCCCGCTAAATAATTTTTCTTATTACAAAAATTCTCTTGGTTTGTGCGAACACAGAATTTTCGAGCTTACCATTTCACACAGGTAATGGTTTAAGCTCATTACGGGCAATGGCAACCGTTTAAAAACTCTCAAATTTTTTTGAAATTGGGGTTCGCTCTTCAAAAATGGTTGCTAATATTGTCTTTATTTTATTTCGGACAACTTGTTCATAAATTCATAGACAAGCCTTGTGTTTTTCCCTCTCTCTCTATGTGTGTGTTTATATCCACCAGATATCTTCAAACCTCAAAGTAAATGGTCAGTATTAGTGACACATCAGCCAACTGCTTATAATACACAAATTTATTGAAGACCACTGAACCACACTTGCCTTACCTGGGGCCTGTGTGAAAATAGCCTACCTGCCAAACACAGCACAGGTAGCGACATAGCCAGAGGGTTAGTGGAGTTCCCCCAATTACTCAATTGCAACTTTGTCCCTCTCCCTGGGCTGTTAAAAGTTGTGGCTAACAGCTCAGGAGACGATCCAAATTTCACTCCAAGATTTCAAAAATTTCCCTTCAATTCTTATGTATTTCTTTATTAAAGAACAAATATTATTCCTAATTAAAATTTCCCGAGGCATTCCCATATTCTCCATTTTTCCAGGCATGCTCTTAGACCTAGACACTCTGCCATAACTTTTTTTCTCTGTGTCAAAACTATACCCGCATTCCAGCCAGACATAAACCTGCAAGGCACAAGAGGAAAGACATGGATGCGTTACACGCAGCAATCTAGCTACGCAGGGGCGCGTACGTAGACACCACTTCTGAAAAGAATTGTTATGGCGGTCGTAAGTATCCCGTTTAAAAATGAAAAAGTTGGCGTATTGTACTACGTGAAAATTCTCAAGACCTCAGGGACCTCTGAGCAAAAATTCCGATAGAACCTGTCGTTTACGGAGGGAAAAAATATTTGAGATTTAGTTTCATTGCATGCCTTCGCTATGACGGAATGATAAAGTTAATCTCTCGCGCAGTACAATTTATATAATATTCATGTGCAGTCGGTGAACAGACTACACACTTACCGGACCGCAGTAAAGAATTGTGGTGGGACTATAACCGTGCCGAAGAATGAGCTTACCTGACGTGACGGTGGGGCATAGCTTGGCTGAGAGAAGTTTATATAACAGGCTTGTTACACCTTTGTTAAGTAACCAACTCTGCATTCCTCCCCCTCATGCCACACCTATGTGGAAAGCACAATGGCATATTAATAGTTAAAACCCTCAAATTACATAGAATACAACAGAGGCGGATAAGGATTTGAAAAAACGTCAAATGACCGGGGGGGGGGGGCTGAAGGCTTGAAAATTTGTTCCAAAAGGGCTGATTTTGCAAGATTTGACAGAATTACCGGGAGGTGTCCCTAGATACGCACCTGTACAAAAAATGAAACTGCATGCAAAAAAAAAATGGGTCAAAGAATAAGCGAGCGGCATATAATGACCCAAGTGGACCATGGAATTGAACTTGACTCATCTGTACCCAACATAACACACGTGGCTCAATGTATATGCATAGCAAGTATGAACTTCATCTATCACTGCAAACAAATGCTAACAACATTTTAATCAAAGTGTTGTACCAAAAGTTGACACACAGACTCATACCCACTATCATGCTGTCTTTAAGGTCTTTCCGATTTCATCAAACGATCTAAAAACAGTGTGAAATCAGGCAAAAATACCCGATATCAAGCTGAACATAATAAAAATACTGCAAGTAAACTTGCATCATCCCCCTGGCAAGATGGCAGTCTGCACTCTGCAACATGATCACAGATGACCTTTGACCTTGGTCCACGACCTTTAACATCACTCACACGTGAAGGAACCCCTATTGCACCTTATACCCAAGGCTGGTGTAATTCGGACTAAAACTTTTCGAAGGAGACGTGAAAACAAAAACCTAACCAAACTGGAACACATTATACACATACATACGAACATGTGCGCTATTACAATATCCCCTACTGCTTTTCAAGTCGGGGGATAAAAATACGTAAAATCGGGTAAAAAAGAAAAAACCCCTAGAATTTCATGGTTCTTGGCTTTCGCGCTCGCTATATTCAAAGAATATAAGCTGTGGGCCGCTCCATGACCTTTGACCTTGGCACATGACCTTGACCTCAACAACATATGAGGGATCCCATGGTGCACCTATGACAGAAGTTTGGTTCCAATTGAACTTCAATTGAGGTCAATATTTGTAAAAAACTTAACATTTTAGTGACACACACACATACACACGCACAACAGATTGCTAAGTGGTCCTACAGCTATAGCTGGCGGCCCACAATTAAGTTTTCAAAAATTGTGATGTTTTGAAATACTTACTCTCCCATGTAGCCTTTAGAGGTAGAGTGAAAAGATGCCAGCTCCTGATTAGAATACTCATCTCCCAGTTCCCTCAAGACTTTCTTGAAGGAGTGGAATTGACTACCTTCTGCATATACATTGTCTTGGTAGACCTATGAAATCAATGAAATGGATATCAATTACTAGTAAAGAGTAAAATTCCAAAGTAGCAATCTGCGTGCACAAATAAAACATGCATTCACCAAATTGTTTTAATAGTGCGAATAAGCAGACACTCAGACTTATTTCACGCTACAGTAGTGCGAATAAAGCTTACCCATAATAAGAGTAAGTTGTGGGAGCCTGGGAGAATAATTGTGAATGACACCAGTGAAATTCTGAACATTTCCATCAGCCTGTACCAACACCCTTGGATGATATTTAGAGAATACAGGTATGATTTGGGGAACTGATACTCTCTTTATGACGAATTGAAAGCAAGGTGCTGTCTGCATCGTCGGTTTCAATTGTACGAAAAGAGTTCCTGTTTCCCGAATCAGAGCTTTATTCTCATTTCTCCAAAAAGATTTTATAATTCAATGTAATCTTTAACCAATTTCTGATCTTATAACTTCAATAAAACAATAACGGAATGCCACCACCCAGGAGAAAAATCAAACAACCCTTGACGCAAAGAAAATATGACCAACGAGACACGTTAGCAGGCAAGCGAATGTAGCAAAAGCGTGATGACGTGAGAAGCATCAACCTCCAAAATGCAGGTGTACTACTGCAGCCAGGGTGCAATTGTCAAATTGAACCTGGGCATCAGCAGAAATTGCTTACATTTTACGTTGTTAAGAATATCTGTGATGTGAGAAGGACGGTGGCGGCCAAGCTTCATTCATAGAGCAAAACTGCCGAACACGAGTCATGGGACGAGCCTGAACAGTGACCGGAAATTGAGGAGTGAGTGAGTATTAAAAGTTTAACGACAACCAACACAAATTGTGTTATATCGTGTCAGTACATTTGTCAGTTAACATGAATATAACAAACAACGCAATATTAAAACTTCGTTCAATTCCAAATACAATTAAACAATTCACAAAAGGAACACATAATACGTGATGAACCAGAGCACACCTATCAGGTAAAAACAAGATAAACCAACTAATTGCAAAGATACAATGAGAACATGCATCAATTAAAAAACAGTTCAAAAATATATGATAATTGATCATATACACATCCTAGGACTGATGACAAAGGTCAACACTCATCAATGTAACAAGCAAAAACTTCAACTTAAAAAAAAAAAAAAAAAAAAAAAAAAAAAAAAAAAAAAAACATGAGATCCCTTTACAGACCCAAATAGATTGTCTAGACATGTACATTTTTAATGGCTCCAATACACTTGGGCATTAGGCCCAAACTGATAGTTTTAAATTACAATCACAATTATAAAGTAGAAACCCTACTACATGCTACTATTACTATTACAAAAAACATAAATAGGTGGCTCATGCATATGTACAAATGTAATTGATAAATGTTTGTTTTTCATGTTAAGTGTTTTAAGCTACATGTACACGAGTATACAACAGAACTATACCAATACACAGTATAAATCATTACACATTTATTAATATTAATCCAAAGTTAAATACAACCAGTCTGTTCAAATAACAGACGAGTTGCCCCTTTAGTCGCCTTTTACGACAGCAGGGGAACAATCGGGCAATTCGGAACCCCGAACCCGAGGGGGCCCCATTTAGTGCCTTTGACGACATGCAGGGGAACACATCGGCCAATTCTTACAAACCCCGAACCGCAGGGGGGAGACGGAATTTGAAGGCACCGTACGCGTTTAGAAATAGTCAGTGAGTGGCGATGGGAATTCCCGTACGGAGCCGTGACAGATCTAATTGCCCTGCTTTAGTCGGTGGTGCAAAATTGTGCTGCAAAACTTCATCAAATCGTTTTTAACGACGGACATGCGAGGATTGCTTACATGCAGGCAACGAATCATATTCCAAGGTGGTGCATAGGCTAAATGGTACCGGGCCTGGTACGGGCCTGGTACATGGTCCGCAGCTATAAATAGCAGTGACCCTGCGATTGAACATGAAAGGGGTCAAACAGACTCGTTCAAAATGATCCCGATTACGTTATTCAACAAAAAAATACTTACACTGGAGTTGATTCTTCAACTCCAACGGATCTTGAGTGGAAAAATATTGATAAAAACAATTTTCGACTTTAGAATATTGTCAAGTTTCGTGATTACGTGCAAACCTATGGGAACGGCAAACCCCCAGTATGATGTTTGATGGAGCTTCATTGCAGATAGCTATATGTGTACATCCTCATCAGCAATAAAAACAATCTCCTTAGGTGTGTAATTTGATGACGTCTTCTATGTTTTCTGTCTTCAGCACCTGACCTGCAGAAACAAAATACTAACGTTGCCTCAGTTTTGACAACTGATTTGGATTATTTATTCCATTACACCTCCTGTGAAAAGTTGATGAAATTTTCGTACATAGATAAACTATACCTTTTTAATCCTTGCAAATAATTATGATGGTGTATATTTTAGATACCTTTTACTTGATTAAAAAAATCCCATATGAATCCTTGCCCTAGTCTAGGGTGGTTCTGGATTACAGTGTTTCTTGGCTTCATCTAGGAGGTCTTAACCTACCTGTTATGGTTACCAGGATATATAGACTTATACACGAATCGACGGCGACTATTATCGCCCCTACGCCGTGGGCGGAGCACCACCAGTCCGCCCTGACTGGGGGGCATCTTGCATTTCTCGTTATACCGCGCGTTTACGTTTTTGTACGTGTTACCACCAGAATCTGATAATTTTGATCCTTCTGACTGGCAAAAACCAACACTATTTTTCACTGTTATCCATTTTTATATCATCATGGGCGGCTCATGAAAAAAATGTAACTTTCTTGGCTGCACAAATAGCGATAACATTACAAAAATGGACACGAACTGCGTGCGGAATTCACTCGCTAATGACACAAATGAAACAATCATCGTATTCATTTCAGTCTAATACCACATTGTAACTCGCCGGTCTTTTTCATGTGGTACTGATAGTCCCCCAGGCGTAAGCACATTCCATGCACGAACGATACTAATTTTGTTCAGATCCTCCGAAATCGCTCACATGGGCACGGAAGTGTCCATTCTAAAACACCAACAACCCTCATCGGAAGATGTCACGTTCAAATACGATCGGTCTTTGGGAACTAGTCCGTTTTCAAGTACACGGAATATATCAACATTCTATTTTACTTATTTTTGTCTGGAATGTTTTGGAATTTACGAAAATTTTTTTCTCACGCGGCTGTTATTACCAATTTTTAACACGTATTCTGACCATAAGCGTTCATTTGCGTCACGCAAAGTGGGCGACGATAAACTTCAATTTTTACAACAACAGTAAGACATTGCCTGGAATTCCAGGTGCGGCCAGTCCCTGACATCATCCTTCCATTAAATCCATGGAAATAAACGGTGAATTTGTTAACCCCCAAAAAAATTGCCAAAAGGTAGGTTGTAATTCTTATTATCATGATTATGGGCTGATTATTTCGTTCGTTAAACAATATGCGGCGGCCTGCCCTCGTGTTGTGTACTGTGTCATGTGTGTTTGGTGGCCGGGATGCCCACAGTAATGGCGGCGACGTAGAGGAGGGTGTCCTGTCGAGGCTTCCCCGTCGGCTTGGTATAGGGTATTGGCAAACAAGCTCTGGCTTCATCGAATGCATACTTACCCTACAGTGTCGGGTTACCAGGATTGATTAACAGACTAGGGATACTGGATTACAAGCCTCTGGCTTCATCTAATGCACACTTTAACCTACCTGTAGGGTTAATAGGAATGATACAGACTAGTTTCTGGAGTAGAGTGCTTGCTGGCTTGAGTGCATAATTTGTAACTTACCTGTAGGGTACCAGGATTGATACAGACTAGGGCTACTGGATACAATGCTTCCTTGCCTTCATCTAATGCACGCTTTAACTCTGGGATCTGAAGACCCATCCTCGCTTCGTGCTATCATAGTTAATCTGCACAAAAAGAAAATAAATCCAACAGAATGAAACCGTGAAAGCAAATTGTCATGTGACAAATTGTCATGTGACAGGGTTGAGGTGCAGGTCTCGACAAATCGCCTGTCCGCCATTTGCCCAGGGCACTGACAAACTCTCTCGGACAATTAAAATGTTATACCACATGCACCCTGTCTGATGCCGGCTAGATCAAAATTTTTAAATATACAACTTTTTTTTTTAAATAAATAAATAGTCATAATATGATTTTGAAATGAAATTGCATACACGTAAAGAGCGTACAGGTTCTAAAGGTGCGGCTGCCATGGATAATAGATCTCAGTTCCCATGGAAGGCCTGGGATAATCATATTCTTCGACTAGGTCTATTAATGTGGGAAATGTTCATGCATGACCATATTTATGTAACTGTAGTTACTGAATTTTTTTACAACACAAAATTTATTTGCGCTATTAGTTAAGATTTAACAAATTATGACAAGTTTGGGCAAAGTTCTAGCAAGCGCTTATTTGAAATGGGGTTACCTGATCATGCAAGCTGCCAGAAATATTATTGAGGCCCGTGTGAGTGTTTAGTGATAGATTTAAAGTCTGACTCAGAGATTCGAAATATTATTTTTTGCATAATAATGAAAAAAAAAATAGGCCACTAGAACTAAGGATAGAACCTAAAATGCACAGTTCCGAAAATTTGAGATGAATCAGATTTTTCGTTTTGATGCAGTAAAAATTTATGTGTAGTCTTTACGTCCCTAGGATACTGTGTATAACAAAAATTCCGGATCCGGAATTTCATAACAAAGTTGTGATTTTCTATACGAAGGAATTCGATTTAAGCTTAGCAATTTGACAGTGATTAGTATATATATGGACAAGCATTATGTACATGCAAAAAACATGATTTTTTTGGAAATTGAGGGCGCCCTTATCAGGTAATCTCTGAGTCGTCCTTTAATAAATGGAATTCAATCACAACTACATCAACTTTATTTTGAAGTACATACTACATACTTACCGGGACAGCATCGATTTCAGCTATTGATGCTGAGTAGAGAGGATACTGTGGAATTGGGATATGATGCCAGAGCGAGTCTTTCCTTCTCCAGCCACCAACAGCTTCAGCACAGACTGTAAGGATGTCAATCAACAAATTCCATGTTTAAGCAAAATATACCCTCCTCTCATGGCACAGGGTCCTCACTTTTCCTTGATGTTGTAATTCTATAATCGCTGTCAGAATTTCTCATGCAAACCGAACGCACGCTATGTATTATGCAAATTAAATCGCGGTATAGGCGCACGCCACCCGACCAATTACATATCGCTCAGCACTTGTCAAGAACTTATTTGTGCCTCCGGGTTGGCGCACATCACGCTGCGCATACTGCAATTTTGCCCGAGAAATTCTGGCAGCGATTATAGTATTACGGGAACACCCTCAACACGTTTTTTTCTGAAAATGATTTGTCTAAAGAAAAAAAATAATAAAATATACAGCGTTCACCAAACGCATGTGTCGTCTACCGTTGCGTTTTGTAAATGGGCCAAATGTCACATAAGGTCACCAAGGTCAGATGAGAACAACAACATGTGGGTCACTACCCAAGGGCCATTGTATCTAAGTGTCAAGAAATTCGTTCGAATATCGAGCCCCCCTCCCAATGATCTGACCGTTTGTACAGTGTCTATGGAAAAGGACCCAAATTTGCCCACTCAGGAACAGGGATGCTGACATTATTTACCAAACTTGAAAAGCATGTTGTCAACAGCTCACAGACCATTGCTATTGTATATGTGCTAATCCCGGCTAATCCATCTTTCACTTGCCCGATCAATATCTTACTACAAGCCTAAAGTACAATGCCCGAATCCGGGTCTGAATGCTTTTTAATTGTGTAGCAAAACATGCTAGATACACTGTAAATTCTGTCAGGGATGTGAACACCTTGCTCTTCTGTTCCAGAAATTGCCACAAACTGCCACCCCCTAGAACTCTTCCTGTTTTTACTGTTTTTACAGAATGTAAACATCCAAATTGTTTTAAAACTCATGGAAATGATTTCAGTAAGGGTCCTTTTCATTATGTCAATTTCTTTTTTTCATGCTATTATGCCCCTTTAATATTACAATAACTTCTCTGGACCATGCACAGAAAGTCCCTTGGGATGTTGAGAGTGCCATCATCATTTCTCTCATTGATTCTCAATTTTCAATCGTACTTCTCAACATCTCAAAAGGCAACCATTACTCGGGGAAGGAGAATTATGCCTTTGACACCTACTCTGTATGAAGTTCCCTAACATTAAAGCGGCACTGGCACATTTTCAAAAAATTTACATTTTGCTCTCAAATAATAGTCTAGGCCATTGGAAGAATACAGGTATATATTTTACACACACAAAACAATAACACACCCCAAAATAGATATGAGTGAGTTAAAGTTTAACGACAACTCAACACAATTGTGTTACATCGTGTCATTAAGATTATTAAAAACATCAAAATCTTTATAAAACATACACCACAATAAATTCTAGTAAACCTTTATAAAACATACACCACAGTAAATTATAATCACAACATTCAATTTGAATGACAACAATTGCAAATAGATACACATCATACACTGATGAACCAGATTATCACCCATCCATGTATAAAATAAGATAACCCAATTGAATACAAGATACACTGTTCCAAATTACGGTATACACATCATACACTGATGACAAGGTTCATCACCCATCCATGTATCAAGAATAAATTTCAACTACAAGACAAGATAAATCAATACAGTAATGAAACATTATTAAACATTATTGTAAACACATTTTACAGATTAAATAGGTGGTCTTACATATACAAATGAAATTGATAAAGTATGTTTCATGTTAACTGATTTTAAACTACTACATATGTACAAATTGACAAATGGTAGTTTTCATATTAACGTAATTAATGGTATGTTTTTAGGTTAACTAATACAATTATAAACTACTTATACAAGTAATACAGATTACAATTTAATAATACAATTGCCACATTAGCGATCCTTAAACAATACTACTAATTCCTAAATTTAAAAACAACCCGTCTGTTCAAATAACAGACGAGATGCCCCTTTTAGTCGCCTCTTACGACATGCAGAGGAACACATCGGGCCAATTCTTACCCCCGAACCCGCAGGGGTCCCAAAATAGATATGGGCATTTATGCTAAAGACATCCAGGTAATTTGTAGGCTAACTTTTATATTTGTCATAACTTTAATAAACAAATATATCTACTACATGAATATCACAGACTCATACATTAAAACCACAAAGGTCACAGACCGGACAAACAGGGTGGATGCCATGGGAATCAACTCTGGCATGCGTTTTCTTGTGTTAAACACCATTTTGGTTGTCTGCTGAATAAAATCACTTCAGAGTGATTTTATAGATCATTCTGTTTATCCATAAAGGCGCTGATATGGGCTCAATCATTTCAGGTGGGGGCTAACGTATGTAAAAGCTTTACAACCATGCAAAATATCAATTTTGAAAAATCTTGAGGGTACATTTCAAATGTGCCATGTCTCAACAAAATAACGCACAACACAGAGTAAATGCGAAGGGTGAAGGGTATAATTTGATTTAACAGAATTCTTTATCATATATTATTCCTTTGGGGTTTGTACTAATTACCCGAATGCCTTCACTGGCACCAGCATACAACATAATGTCAGCAGAGTTGCTGGGAATGCCACTATCTCTTCTCTTGATGTACGTCGCTACACCCCTCTGGGTTAGTCCTTACATAGAGGGTGTTTTGAATCAATCCCACAATGCATTGCAATGTGCCTATACTGTACTGTACTAAACACATGCAAGTACTTAGGGATAAAAAGTGCTCAAAAAGTTTAAGAACCACAAGACATTCCATGATCAAGCAAAACATCCCCTAAGTACTAGCACCTTGTGGGCTTAGAGTCAGAGTTTTTATGTGTTGAGAATAGGATTTTTGTGGGATCACATGACCTTGGTGAGGTGAAATTTCCCAAAACTGGTGCATTGCGGGATTGACTCAATGCACCCTCTGGTACTTACTCGAATGCCTTCACTGGCACCAGCACAAAGCATGATATCAGCTGAGTTGCTGGGAATGCCGCCATCTCTTCTCTTGATATACTCAGCTACATCCTCTCTTATTACATCCACACCCGTGCTCTCACTGTATGAACCTGTAGGCCAAAACAAACAGGGAACATTTTCCTTAATTCAACCAATTTTTCACTTTTAAACCTTTATGAATTGAAGCCTCCCTCAATTTATTTTTAGATTGTAGTAATAAAAAATGAAATGTAAATCTGAATCTTACTTTTTATGTTAACTCTATAAATAGACAATGGTTAAAAATATATTTCCCTACTTAAAATATCTCATTAAATGATGAGTAAAGATAAGTTCTCATCATTTTGTCATCAGTTTGTCTAATTTTCATCCATTTCAAATACATGCAATATGCAACTTTGCCTGATATTGAGTTCATAGCAATGTAAGTACTAAAATTGAATTCAGAGCGAGTTAATTTTATGCCTTACCTGTACCCAAATACACCATATTTTTAGTACACATCCGCAAATTATGTGACTGTTAGTATTGCACCGTGCTTATTATAAATGGGGGCCGCCATGTGGTTTAAACACACAACAATTTTATGAAAATTAGTGTCTAACAACAAACGCAATAACCCGATTCACCCTACTTAAGAATAAAGGGTGATGGCAGTATCCTCTTTTAGTATTAATTAAAGGGTCAGAAGCAGAACATTATCAGAAATAATGTGTCCTTGTTCAGGCGTGGTAGGCCCGTTAGTTCTCGTTTGCAGTGCGAGACTTGCAAGTCGACTAGACGGCGGAACACGCCGAACAAGAACACATTATTTCTCTGGATAATGTCCTGACTTCTTATTCTTCTAATTAAACATAAACGTCGAGTCAAAAAAGAAACTAAAAACCTTTTTTAAAAAATATGTTACATATATTGCGTGCTCTCATGTAGCATTTTCAGATAGTTTAGCTTAATGAGTTAATGTCATTTTCTTTTACAAATAAAAAAAAAACACTTTAAATGTACTGCCGCTTTTGCTTATGGTCGTTGTAAAAGTCTAGACTTATATTATTGAAGGATCATTCAACAATAGGGGTAACAGAGAATGAGTGCGAGGAAGAGCTTTTTGAGAAAGGGATATATCGGATTTTCAAAGGTTGCAAACCTCAATTGAAATAAGGCAGTCAATTGACCGGAATAGCTTTACAATGTTACGACCGCCTTAAAACTAACGACATTGTTTTGAATACAGCTAAGTATTTTGTAGATCAGCACATAAGGTAGTGTAACATCACGTTTGGTTGTGTGTTTGTTGTGACAAATTTGGTTCGGGGGTTGTCGTTATTTGATTTAGAAGACGATTTTGATGATAATACTCTAATAAGAGCAATGTGTCCAAGACGACGCAATCTGATCGTTTTGTGGAGGCGGTAAAAAGTCAAAGTAAGGTGTAAGGTCGTTGAGCTGACCGCTGTCTTTTTTAATATATATATAATCATTTCTTCTTTTGTAATGAATTGATATAATTAGCATATTTGGGCAAAATCCAGCATAGCTCATTAGTGGTGGAAATTTCAAACCTTTGAGACGCCAGTAAAATGTATCTTTGGACCTATAGATGTTATATAGATTTCAATACAGCGTGCTTATCGACACCCTTATCACCTAAGTATAACTGTGGCATCAGCTTGACAAAATTTTTATGTTTGCCTGGTACTATTTATTATAATTGCAATTTTTATATATTTAGGCATTGCAGAATTTTTACGGTCTCAGTTGTTGGTTTCCGTAACATTAATTATTCTAAATTTCTCAAGAATATTGACATTAATAGGTCTCTGGAATTGACTTTGACCGCGTAAAATCCATTCTATGTCGACACTTAACAGACTTTGTTTTTTGATAAGCAGTCTCTCCTGCTTGTTACAGATTACAAAATAACACGATACATAACAAGGTATCGATTCTTGTGGCATTTAGCCTTGAACAGGACGTTTGTGGTTTTCCTCATTTTATCTGTTTTGATTAAAAACAGATGTTATGATCATGGGGCAGGTTGTCGCATAATGGCGATAGATAATTTAAATATATAATTCCCCTACCACCCCCTAAGCTAATGGCAGCCGGGTACTTCGTTTGCTACAAACAGCAAAACTTAAGCATATCCAACCCAACTCTACTAAACTAAAGCTTGTCTACCTTTTTTCTAGTAACAAACCGATTCCTTTAGTGTTTTCTGCAGACTGAGGCTGTTGTATTTGTTTCGTCTTGTTAAATTCGAATTCTCAGACCTTTATTTTTTGATAATGTGTCAGCTCCTGATCACATTATCAAAAACAAAAGGTTTTGATACTTTTGGCAGCTACTACCTACATTACTCAAAATAAAGTTCGGGGCAACGAATTTAAAAAAGACATAGCAATGGATACTCTATGAATAGAAGAGTGTCTAGGACGTTTATGGGCTAATAATGTGCCGAGGTATAAAAAAAATAAATAATAATGGACGGGGAGAAGCCGAGGATACATTATGATGGGGGCCCATAAATTTCCCGCCGGGATAACATTATGAGGCCCTAAATAATACTGCAAAACCCTTATTTCTATTCTATTACCGAAAACAGTGTGATATAATGAGAAAATGCATTCGTGACCCATTATTGCAGAATGGGCAGTAAACTGACCAATCAGAATGCTGCATTTTCAATAATGGGCAGCAGAGGTAATAGAATATCTGTTATACCGATTACAGATTTTGAAATTTCAAAATCGGTTCATTCCGATTCTGATTTTTTTCTGTGTACTTCTTTGCGTTTTCATCGCCGTTTTGACAGCCAAAAGCTGCCAGGAAGTAGCAGATTGATTTAGGTAAGCCACTAAAACGCCAAAATAGTAAGTCAGGAACAACATACAAACTCTTGTGTACATAAAATAATAAATTGATTGTTTCAGTTTCAATTTATTTTCACCATTTGGCCATCAGTTTGGAAGAAATTTAATTCAAGATTGGACCTCTTTGATATTAATTTAATCGGTATAGAAAATCGGTAAAAAATTAGAATTTTGCCGATACCGATCAGATACCGATAAGGTCATAATCGGCCCGATTTCAAGAATACCGATCACATCGGTTATTCACTATTGAAAATATGCAAATGAGCTCATTAATATTCATAACCTGTCCAAAAAATATAGAGCACATGACATCATGATCTATCACCATGCCACAGAAGTTTAGACTAATCGGTTTAGTCTGTAGAATTAATTTTCTTGAAAATATTGGAAAACATGCAAATGAGATCATTAATATTCATAACTTGTCAAAAAACATGACCCTATGTTCTAACTGTGCCATGTTAGAAGTCATAGACTAATCAGTTTAGTCTGTAGAGCAGATTAATGAATTTTCTTAAAAAATATGCAAAATGATTAATTGTTCAAAAAGCATAGTGCACATGACCCCATCGTGATCTATCACCGAGCCAAGATCTTCATAAACTAATGGGTTTAGCCTGTAAAGTGGATATCCATCCATGCAGGCAGGCATCAGGCATCCATCCATCTGCATGATCACTAGGCCTTCCACAACATTGTTGTGGGGCCAAAAAGGTGTAAAATTAGTCCCCATGTTTTTTTTTTTGCCTCACTTTGTGCATATTTTCTGATATTTCATTGTCAGCTTTCCACAAATCACAAATAATATTGCCTACAAAAATGATGCAAGCAAACACAATTTGTGTCCTTTAAATTCAGGGCTGGAAAAAATGCAAATTTTTTCCGGAAATACAATCCAAATTTCCCTACAAGATTACAAAATTTCCCTTCAAGATTTCAAAATTTCTTATGTGTTTCTTAATTCAAAGTACAAAAATTCCCTTCCAAATATCAAAATTTCCCAGGAATATAATTCCCAAATTCCCCACTTCCAGGCATGATCCTTTTCCTGGGAAAAAATTCACAATCATGTTCCCGCTAAATTTCCCCATGTTAAATATTGTAAGTTTGGTCCCTGGCATTCACTCACCTATGCTGCCATTTTTGCACCCTGAAAGAATGCGTCTTGCCCTGTCCTTGGCGTCCTCGGGGAAACTGCTATCACTCAACAGATCTGGGTATGTGCACAACGCAATCACCTGCATGACAGAAGAACATGAAACGTGAGAACATTAGATGAAATGTTACATCAGCTTGATAGAGGATGCAGTCAAAGCTTATGAGCCTCAGATGAAATGCCACACCAACATGGTAGTGGATCAGTCACAGAAAGCTTGGCTCACATTCGATTTCATAACAATCTGTGACATGCATTGCACATTTTAAAAGGTTCATGGTTAGTTAGTTAACCCAAAGTTTAAAATCCGGTTTTGTTCCCGCTAAATGAGGGTGGCCGGATACACCTCACTCAGCAATACTGCTGTGTGAGGATTTATTGGAGCAAAAGATAATTGACCGGATGCCCTTCCTGATGTCAAATATGCATGGTCTGATAGCCTTGTCCCGGTGACCCTAGACTTTACCGGAAGTGGTCAAAATTTTGGTATCAGAAGAAAGCTACTGTTTTTCTCATTTACCCTGTGAAATCTTAGGCTAAAGGATGTTTGGTTTGGATGTTATGAGCAAAAATATGCTCTGTTTTGGTCAACCAATATTAATTTTACACAGTGGTTACAAAATCACGTTTTAGCTTTCACTTCAAAATGGGTTGAAATATCGGCGTGAAACTTTAAAGATGGGGTTTTGGAGTAAAGGCCATCCTATCAAGATGAAAAATCTATAAAATCGGGTCATCCCCTTTTAAGCAGCTTTTTGCTAATTTTGAATATCAGAAAAAAATCACAAAAATTTGTGTATTGGTACTTTGTTACTGGCATGGACATGTACTAACATAATCCACCAGTGGTTGGCTTGAAATCCAGATTTTAAAGGTGCAACGAGAGATTTTTGAGGCACCCAAATATTGTGTCATAATATAGTAATTTCATATAGACTAAGTAACACTCAATAGGATTCTTGCCTTTTATTTGGCTACAGAAATGCCTTAAAAGATAGGAAAAAGTGATACTGATTTGCTTATATTTCAATGTAAAGCATAAGCTGAATTTTGTATTTGCTCCTATACGATATTAGTAATTTCACAATTTTTGTACCAAAGAAACATTTCTCAGCTTAATCCTTTCAGGAGTTATTTTTGATGGAAAGCTTTGCATCAGGGCAAAAATCAGTACTTTCAATTTTTTTAGGGACACCTGATATGTGAAATCTCTCGTTGCACCTTTAAAGACAAAACGGTACATTTTATTTAATTCGAGAATTTGTAAACGTGCTTGCATACATATTCTAACTTGAGACCAAAAAGCTGCAAATGTCACAAGTGTAATACATTATGCACCACGTGGCACCATATGATCTGTACAGTTTGACCTCAAACATGTACATTGATCTTGGATTTTCTGTTCTGGTGTGCAGCTCTATCAGCTGTTACGTATA
>JAMKCH010002808.1:0-37244 GCA_023653785.1 Ophioderma brevispina
CATTTGCATAATCTTGCACGTGACCCTATGGCCAATATTCTTTCACATGATTAGTTCTCGAGACATTATTCACGACAACTTTTGCGCAGACACATCACCTCAGGTTGTATGCGTTTGAGATATAGCAATTTTGCAGATTAATAGATAATGCCGCCATTTACATTTTGGAATGTTAATGAGCTCCGATATGAATTCTGTGTACAAGCTGTACACTGACCAAAGACGATGATCATGTGGAATTTTCGTACGTGCGCACCTAATCGTTAAAAAAAAAAAAAAAAAAGAAGTAGGACTCAAAAGATTTTTAGTTTTTGACCTCTATTGACCCCTACGAGAGAGTCAAAGATGTTCAAATATTTACACCCCTGTGTGAACTTGGGCAGTGGTTCTTTGACCAATTTGGTAAAGATCGGCCCAGACGTTTGGCACTAGTATCATTTGAAGCAAGGTACAAAGAAAAAGGAAAGGATAAAGAAGAAAGAAGAATAAAGAAATCGAGAGAAGGAGAAGACAGTAGAAGGGGAGAAAGACAGTATATATTGCGGCTGCACCGCCATGATATAAAAGAAAGAAATCGAGAGGGAGAAGAAGACAGTTTATATCATGCGGCTGCACCGCATTATATAAGAAAGAAGAAAGAAAGAAGAAAGAAATCAGAGAAGATCAATATATCATGCGGCTGCCACCGCATGATATAAGGAATCAGAAGACATGATGAATACAGGCCCTTAGTCGTTGCACGACTAAGGTAAAGAACCACATCAAAACAGAACAAGACGGCCTGAAGGCCGTCTGGTAAAAGAAAGAAAGAAAGAACGCATCAAACACAGAAGGCGCCATGCGGGCACAGCCTTGTAAGAAGAAGAACGCGACAGAAAGAACACAGACAAGGCGATCTAAGGCCCGTCTTGTAAAAAAAGAGGATCGCGCTTACTTGATAGCTAGTTATATAGTGCGCAAAAACGGTATCGGACGGTAATCAAACAAATGCGGCAACAGTTTCTGGGCGGCCATGAAGTGCTTACTGCAGGAAGTATACCAAAGTGTTTGTGAAGGGGGGGGACCTAAATGGGGGGGGGGGGGGAGGATAGCGCTAACCTAGTTCAGGCCAAAAAATCGTGGATACAAAGTACTTCCTTTAAAAAACATAGCGAAAAACATGTTTTAGGCGATATCTTGTCGACTATTTGGACTAAGGAAAAGTAAAATTGGTTGCAAATGAAAGCTGTGAATTTATGATGATTTATAATAAGGAAAAAGCGGCAAAATGGTTAATTTACAACAATCCCAAATCGTTACAGATAGACCGCGCCACCTATATCAGTACGCGGTCATAGCAGACGACGTAATGCATGATATACTGTATTATAATATAGGGGTTTCAATATTGAAACATTGGCAATAGTATTAGAATGGATTTTGAGGCCATCTCGGTTGATGGAACGGGCTGGTTTTGTTACTCAGCACGTCTGATGCCTTGTGCACATGAAAAATATTGCATTTTGAGAAAAAAATAAAAAACTTAAAAAAAGCAAAAAATAAAAAAAATAAACAACTTTTTGGCAAAATTGACCTTTCGACCCTTAATGACCTTTGCAAAAATTGGACCTTTTGGACCCCCCTTAATGACCTTTGATACCGTATAAAAAAAAACCTGTGTACACAACAAAATGCATTGTTCCAATGCACATAAAAAAAATAAAAAAAATAAAAAAAATAAAAATCTTAAAATTATTTACCTTTAAAACCGGAAGGAAATGACCTTAAATGACCTTGACCTCCAAAAGAAAAATATCTTGCATACACCAGGTAACATGAATGCAAATCGGAAAGTAAGTCACTAGTACTATGGGTGAGTTTTTGAGATAAAATTTTTGAATATTTGGGAATAGTTGGTTGGTTTGACGCGGAAGTGACGCTTAATGACCTTTGACCCCCATGCAAAGCACAACCTTGTGAAGGGTCTTAAGCTGCTTTATATTAATGATTCGTGGCCATGGCAACGTTGCATATAGCAGATTTGCTATTTTGAATATTTTTTGAAGATTTTCACACATTAAGACCCGAAGTTCCCCCTTAATGACCTCCAGGATGACCTCTCAACCCATAACTTTTGTGGAAGGGTCGCAAGTCTACTCCATATGCATGGTCCCGGGACCGTGATTGTGATCTGTAGGCGCTTAAACTTTTTTAAATTAAAGCAAAATGACACTTTGAGCCCTTGACCCCTAGATTACCCCGATAGGGGTCAAGAAAGTCAAGTGACATAAATGGGATGCCTCATCGGTCATTCGGTTGTAAGTCTGGTCAGAATACCTCAAACAATGACTGAGCTAGACGCAGTTGAAATGTGACAGAAAAAGAAAGAAGAACTAGACCTTGGACAGATCTAATTTACAAACGAGGTCCTTATTGGGAATGGATGTTGATAATCCCCTTAATGACCCCTTGAATTGACTTGCCCTTTGGACCTCTGTAACTTCACCAAATGTCCACAAATGTCATTAACTTTATTTTTACGGTGTTAACAACTTTACAAGGAGTCAATATTATTCAGTTTTCCACACCTCAATCCAAGCATGTCAGGGAATTGACCATTTCACCCCCTCTAACGTGACCCCTTGGTCACGGATTGGGTCAACTGTACTTGTCCTGTATTTATGATGCCACAGGATTATCCCTGACAAATTTCCAGCTCAATCGGAGTTTGTAGATTTTGACCTTTGTGACCTTGAACTTTGAACCTTTGGGGTCGGACTTCATGACGTCTTTACCATTAATGTTACAACAACATCACTGCAGCATAACAGGCTTATCTGTCTTCTATAGGTTGAGATATAGTTGTCCAATTTTGGGTCTATTTTTTAGCATTTTTTGGCAAAATTGACCTTGTTGACCCCCCGTAATGACCTTGATCCCGGTATACAAAAAAACCCGTGTACACAACAAAAATGTTATTGTGAAGCAAATGAAAAAATTCTACTATGCTAGTTCTGAGATAAAAAGTCTTGGAATGTATCTTACCTTAAAACCGGAAATAGCTTTTAAGCCAAAAAGAAAAAAACCCCACCAAAATAAAAATTACCTTGCATCACCAGGGTAACATGAACATATCTGAAAGTTAACGTGTTACTGTATGGTTAAGTTTTGAGATAAAAAATTTTGAATATTTGTGAATATTTGGTTTTTGACCGGAAGTTCCCCCTTCATGACTTGAACCCATGTCGAGCACAACTTTGTGAAGGGTCTCTAAGCTGATTTCATAGTATGAAGCACGTGACCCTGCAAGGTTGGCCATATACCAGATAGCTATTTTTGAAGATTTTTTAAAGATTTTTCACATTTGACGGAAGTGCCCCCTTAATTACCCCCAGATTGACCTCTCGACCATAACTTTTGTGAAGGGTCTCAAGCTGCTCCACAGGCTAGGAGTCACGTCACCGGCATTGTAATCTGTACGGCGCGGATTGAATGCAAACTTTTTAAAGAAAATAAAAACTTTTGACCCCTGGACCCCTAGATGACCCCGACTGGGGTCAACGTCATGTGACATAAATGGGATGCATCAGCGGTCATTCGACGTGTAAGTCTGGTCAGAATATGTCAAACCATGACTGAGCTAGACGCAGTTGAAGTGTGACGAAGAAGAAGAAAGAAAGAACGCATCAGCACAGAACAAGGACGGCCAAAGCCGTCTTGTAAGAAAGAACGCATCAGAACAGAACAAGCCGGCCAAAAGGCCGTCTTGTAAAGAACGCCTCAGAAACAGAACAAGGCGGCCAAAAGGCCGTCTTGTAAGGGGACGCATTTTTTAAAATGGTCATATTTGGTGACCACTTGGTCTTTTAAAGTTTAGCGATCTCAGGACGTCATCAGACCGTCAAACAATTTGGTCAGATTGGATTCTAACTTCATGATTGACCATAGAAAAACTCGGCTTGAAAAGGTATTGGTTGAATTGCCCAAACCCTTACTATACTAGGTAAAGGTAAAGGGGACGGACCTGTGTTATCAGGCACGGAGGCCCATCTCTCTGTCGAAGCGATTGGGCCAGACTCCACCATATATAATGTTGCTGTAGGGATCGCCCACACACCGCCTCTACGCGAGGTCTGTTACCGTCCCAACATGAAAATACGGGTGAAGAAAGAGAGCTATAGTACGGTGGGAGCCATAGTCCGGGGCTCCAACCGACGATAACGGAATAAAGCGTCGAAACTAATGTTGCGTAAAGAGTCAAGTGAATCGATTTGCCATATTGTTCAACATTGTTCCCGGACAAAGGAGTACGCCGGAACAATGGTTACTTCTACACCGGTAAAGGTGTTAATTATGTCCTAAATGTTTACATGCCGTTTCCCATGAATTGGTAAACAGTGCAAGGATTCAATAGAACATGCCTAGATCTTTTAAATGACTTCTGACCTGTAGATCAAAGGGATTCATGGGTAAAAAATGAATGTTGAAAAGTGGCTCAAAATAATAATAACAATAATAATGGTTCTTGTTACAAGAATTGAGAAAGTGTAATAGTTAGATCTACAGTCTATCTATTTACTGAGATTTATACTGAAACGATCAAAGGTTAATAATCTTTTATACAGGTGGTCAACTATTCCAAAAGTATGGTGGAAAATCAAATTATTATGGTTGTCAACCTCCGATTGACTCTCGTGACCGTCAACATTTATTATGCACAACTGCTTTTGAAATAAGGCACATATCCTTGGGTCAAGATGAACAATTTGAGCCAACTTTCGTTCCTGTAACCCCTGTGTTGAGGGTCATCGACCCGGATATGGAAGATGTATCAAACCCGGGGGGGTACTCAGTGGAAAAGGGTAGGTACATAATGTGCCGCCGATATGGTCGCATTTTCACGCCTTACTATAACAATGGGTCGTTTTTCCCACCATGCTACTATAAAGATGGGTCACTTTTTGAGGTCATTGCTACTATATAAATGGGTCCGTTTTATCAATTTTTGCGCGCAATTTACTATGAAAATGGGTTGATTTTTCCGATTTTTGCTAAAATCACAATGAAAATGGTTGATTTTTCAGATTTTCGGAAAAGTCACTATGAAAATGGGCCGATTTTGCTAAGATTACTATGAAAATGGTGTGAAATTTCAAAGCCAACTATATAAAATGGGTAGAAATTTCGGAACCAACTATATAAATGGGTCATATTTTTGTACAATTTGGTGACTATAAACATGGGTCGATTTCTTACCCGGTGGACGCACACCTGTACCCAATTTTAGGTCGAGTACCCCCCCCCCCCGGGGTCGTATCAAACTATACCTGTTCTTAATCCCTGCAACTAGATAGGTATTTTGAGGGTTTTTCTTCAAATTTCATTGACATTTTACCACATGTATACTTTGTTCACTGATTTTAAGGTCAAGAAATCGTTTCAAAAAAAATAAATTAAAAATGCCACGCATGTTCATTGGAATCCTAACACTTTACCCTTCACGATGATAAATTACTTGCCTTTACTACTAAATTGGAACGGGATAAAAAATCATCCCAACCTAAAATACAGCCTTTGTTATGTAAACGTATCATGGATTTAATGATATCATAATGTATTTCGATCATTCTGATTTAAGATATACTTGGATAAGTACTTTGACGAGGACATGGAGGCCGTTCCACAGGTTGTTCCACAGATTGTATTAGATACCACATGGCTTGGTAGAGAGATTATCGGACCTGTTTTAGCCAGAAGCGACAGTCATTACGGGGCTGACGTTCCTCGTTTGCCCCCCAGGAGGAAGGGAACGTTTTTTACTACACTAAGGAAAGAACTTTGAAAGATCTCTTCAATACGCTATTTGCCAGAAGATCGGTGAAATTATCAGTTTACTTCAACCCTGAAGTCATTTATTACTACATACCAAAAGCAGTTGGTGGTGATTTCAAAACAACGAGAGAAAATTTTCTAATTCCTCGGGCGAGATTGGATGATGGGCAGGCGGGGCATCTTGGAAGCGATTGGAAACGAGAAAGGATCATTCCCAGAGTATTACGGTCGTTGCATCGGTGTAAAAGGAAAATCGACATTTAAATAGTTCCAAGCGTTTCCCCTTTTTTTGCAACATAAATATCTTGCAAAAAATAATGCGGAGGAAAAGCGTAATCGCTTCAAGATTTCAAGTAGCTTTCTTAGATTCGTGACAAAGGATGCAATACAGGAATCGTTCAACTGCGAAGGACAAAAAGCAATCATCGTAGCTATTCGTGTAAGAGTGCCAATTACGTTGATAAAACACAAAAATACCAACACATTAGTGCTGCTGTTTTATCACCTATCACTGTGCAGTAAACGTATATACAGAGTTGATTGAGCACATTTCAACAAGTTAAATAATTTAGTGCAATTATTTTATAGTCTTATCATTCAGATAAAGTAACACAAAAGGCATATAGCGCCATATCTCATTAAGTCCATGGCCCGAATCGCTAATAGCCTCGTATCCCCCAGACCCCCAGATTTTACCGAAAGTGGTCAAAATTTTAGTATCATAAGAGAGCTACTATTATTTCCTCATTTACCCTTAATCTAAATGTGTGTTGGGTTCGGATGTAGGAGCAAAAGATTCCCCATATTGCTCGAACCAATATATTAATATTACATAGTACTCTATCATGGGGCTTAAAAAATCGCATTTTTTTAGCTCTCACATCAAAACGGATTGCATACCAGGCGCGAAACTTACAGATAGGGTTTTGGTGTGAAGGCCCTCTATCAAATGAAGTTGATAAAAATCGGACCATCTCACTTTACACTCACAGCCAACCGTTCAAGTGAATCCACCCAAACATTAAGGGTTTTAGCAATGATATGCCTGGTAGGACTCGAGAAGTCGATATGCCTGGTAGGACTCGCGAAGTCGATATGGCTGATAGGACCCCAAATACATGAAAATGAGATTAAATTTGAATAAATAAACGTTGTAGCAGTCTAGAAATTGAATGGCGCGAAAATTGAATTGCAAAAGCATTTTTCTCCAAATTACTTCTACAAAATTGCTTAAATGATCTCGCCGTATGATTAAAATTTAAGGAATTCCATCAGCAGTTTTGAGGAATCGATATCAGTCAAATGGGACAATAATACAGGGTGTCCAAAAGGGGTGGAAAGCAAGAAAACTCCGATTTTAAAAAATGCTGAAGATGTGAATTTTCTTTCATGGACAGATATTAAACATACTCTTTACTTAAATGTGGTTTGAATATCATTGTTAACAGAAACGAAATTAAAAATAGCTCAAAAGCATGAAAGGTCCTTTGCTCAGCGCCAACCTGTTTGCCGGCATCTTTTCGTCTTTGTGACGGTTATATAAATAACACAAATTAGAAGAACGTTGCCATTCATTTCATTGGACAAGTTGAAGAGGGATCAAACCAGTCAGTCATTAATGTCACGGGGGGCAGTTGTGTATTCAAAGTGGACTATGATGCGTGACATGGGGACTTCCTAATGCACCCTAAACAAGTAGTTCCATCGAACTAAAAAAAATAACTTAAAACAAATGCATTTTTGCGTTTTTGCTACCATAACAACAAGTCTTTTTTGTCAGTTTTTGCTTACCTTAAACAAGTAAGAAGTGCCTTGGCTATTTATCGCTTTGATCGTGTTGCTCTACCCCCAAATTACAATATATTTTATATTTTGATTTCGCGTACATCCCAATTTTGGTGGGTAAGAAAAAAAAACCCTTTTTTTCCATATTCTTGCCGTTTTTGCCACACTAAGCAATGTACACATCGTACATCGCCTGTTGGGAAACAAGACCACTTTTTACGCGTTTTCTTGTTCACGCATCATATCCACCGTTGAATACAAGTGCCCCCCGATTAATGTTTCTACTGTAACAATCAATTGCATCTAAAATGTTATAAAATCCATTGCTCCTAGGTTGGTTAAAATCTGTTTCAGTTACAGTTGCATTACCCGTAACAATGAATTATTTCAAGACGGTAACACATTTTGAATGTGCATTGTCAGCTTTAAAAGTTATTATTAAATGGAGGGCCAATATCAAAAATAAGCAAGTTACTGGCCCAGATAACTACAAACTAAGCACACCTTGATTTTTGGAGCTTGTATGATAATACAAATAATTCAGAGGGTGCTAATTAAATTTGTTTGCGTTGCGGCGCACCTCGTAAATCCACAGATGGCGGCCCAATGGCCCGAAGCGTTCGTTTGACTAACAACAGTATTTGAGGGTAATGTCCTATTTGAGCCTCCAATCACCTTGTTCTCGGTGTCATGTTGAAGATTAATTATTATCTACATGATGATGATACCAACCTTTGTGGGTTTCTTGTTATGACCACACCGTTTTGGGTACAAAAAGGCATATTTTTGCCATTTTTTCAAAAAAAAAATGCTGCGACTGAAATAGTCATTTTCCCCGTATATCAAAAATTGTTATTTAATTGGATCAAGGATTCGCAGGAGGGAATTTGCCCTCATATAATATGCATTCTGTGTGAAAAGCCTAGGATCATAGCTAGTTTAACTTAAAAGTTATTTGTGTCTAGAATGGAATGGGGGGTATTAATCACAAAAATACGCATTTTTGCAACATTTCTCTAAACACATGAACAAGTGTGTGTGTCCAGTACCATATAAAAATGCTATATGACAGTTTTTTGATCACCTAACTATAATAAAAGTTGTTTTCAGTTGCTGCAATGGCCTTGCTTTTTAATTTTTTACGCGTATACCTCTAAATCCAAGATGGACGGCCCAAAATGACCGCTGCTGTGATATATATAACTAAAACAATGTTTTTAAGGATTAAATAAAGGCGTGAAAAAGCCTCAAATCAGCATTGTGATTGTGTCATTTTAAAAGCCAAATCAAACTTTCTACAGGATTATACCATGGTTGATAGGTTTTAAGGTGGTATACATTAGAATTATGCAGCAAAATGTGAGATTTGTTTTTTTGACCCAAAAAGAGATCAAGAAAAAGAGACATTTTTTTCGACATCAATAAAAATTCTTATTCCATGAGAACTATTACTTGTAGCACTTTGTGTCTCCTATAAAAATCATGCACACGGTTGATGAAAAGGCCACTCTACAACATATTCTGTAAAAAAGTTATAGCGCCCAAAGTAAAATGTTTTACAATCACAAAACACAGTTTTGAGCACATCTATATAAACATGTAAGTCTTTAAATGATCAAGTACCTGTACTAAGTACTAAATTTTAAGTGTTGTATGATCATGGAAGTACATAATAGATCCAAAATGGCAACCAGGAACCGAAATGACTGCTGTTTTCACTTTAAAAAATTGACTTATGTTTACATAGCTCTTAATAGAGACCTCTACGTACTAACTGATTTGTAGAATGCTTAACTGCTACAATTGCTCATTTTCAAATATGCAATTTGCCAAAAAGTTGATATAAAACTATTATTTTGAAGTGGCTACAAATTTGCTCATACCTATGGAAGACATACATGATTAAAAAGTTCATTTTGTCCTTTATCTAGTTCTGTATTTTCTTCCCAAGTAGTGTGAAGAATACTCTAATAATTAAATTATAGATATCATCTGTGTTTGACTTTTATATCGGTGAATTTTCTTGAAACATAATTTTAATATGATCTGAAGAGTGCTCAGGATAAATAGCGGCATTGATAGGTGATTCTTGCCCTTCCTTTGGACAAGTGCAATCTTGGTACATTTCAGTTCATTTTCGTCGTTACCCACATTGGTGGTGGAAGTGCAATTCGGCATTTTATCTCCAAAAAACATGTCATCCCCAAAACAAAGATGGTGCTGGTAGGATGTCCATCCAATCAATTTGAACTTCACTTGGAGCTGTTACAATTTCATATCCATGCCAAGTGGAGATGGAAGGTCTTCAAAGAATGTGTATATCTAGTAGCCACCCCAATATCATAATTCCCTCTGACTCATCGAAAAACAGAATATATTGTCACTGCCTGTCAGTGGATGAGCTCCTATAAGCACATCACACGCTGTTCTTCAAAGTTTTTGTTATATGGCTGTGACATCGATGTGTAACTACGGTGTTATAGATGCAGTTTGAGTCAGAAATAGACATTTACTTGAAGTCCATTCCAGTCCACAAAGCAGCTTATGCCAATACCATGACATCAGTGTCCGGTGAAAATATTACCACAACCTCTAGGCTGGTACGTGAAGTGAAGCAAAGTGGGAGGCGGATTAGTCTTTGATCAGGTGCCTCCAACTTATACGTTAACTATGGAATTTCTTGGAATTCATATACCCTGTTATGCTTTTAATTCATAGCTGTGGATCCGATGTTCGCAAAATATCACGTCTTATGTATGAGTCCTAAAAACTTTGTGATCTTTCACTCCTTCAATAAAAATTGGTCAAAGACTCCTTGAAACTTTCTGTCTCTTAGAGATTTATTAAGCTGCTTGCAACTACGTTGGTTTAGGGGCGAGCAATTGTCGTGGGAGGAAGCTTGCATTCGATCTGATCCATTCTGGACTTCGCTCAGCATTTTTTATGATATTTAGGGGATCACATTGCATTCTGTTGTTAATGCTTTGAGGCCTTGTTTCATTATGATTTTAATTATTTGCTCTGGTAAGCAGGCCTCGGAAGAGTTTGCAAATGACATGTTGAATTCCTATGAGAAAGGAAAGGAATATGCGACTCCCCAATTTGTCACACAGAGGCTGCATGTTCTGAAGATGAACCCGATCAACATGAAGAATTAGCAGACTTGGGGGCAGATAATCCTGAAACCAGGGCGACTCCTGATGGTGCAGCAGAAAGCCAGACTATGAAATTAAGCTCAGACTGGTTTTTACGATAAAATGCCAAAACTTGCACTACGCAAATCGCTTACAATGACCAAGCCAAAAGAATTACTCATTAAGACGGGGTGTGCATACACTGGCGAATCTTTTTCAAAATACTGCAGCATTGCACATGGAACTATGGTTTTAACATCGATTTAAAGGTCTTGAGATCCACTCGGCCAACTGCCCTATTCGAGTAATAGTGGGTCCGACAAACATCAAGTCTGTGCTTATGCATGAATTGGAGAAGTTGGTCAAACACCGGAGGGGGAAACACCAAGCCCAACAACTCTTCAAGTTGTTATTTTGGATGCTTTGGCCCTTATTTGAGACTGTGAAATGTGTTAACTTAATTTAATAGTTGGTGATTTGGCGGAGACAATAATGAAAAATTCATAATGAAACAATCCTCCATGCATCGGCAAAACATGTTGCATTGGGTGTGTGATACATACCCTACAATCAATAAAAAACAAGAGTCCAGGATAGAACAGTAGAAGACAGTTCTCCACCAATAGTTGCTGCCCAACCAACAAGGTGATAGTAGCCTAAAAGATCCTTAGAGATGATGGTTCAAGAAGTCTAGCAAATTTCTAATTCTTTAAAGATGACTAAGAGATTTGAAATATAATGTTTGGTCTCTTAATTGAAAATAGACAAGTGGAAATAAAATAGTCACCTAACAATGCTCAATTCGAAAGTTTGAGGCGGAATTAGGAATTTTACACCAAAGTTGTGATTTTCATTATGAGGGAATTCAATCTGAACTTAGCCTATTTCACTAGGGACAAGCATTATGTTATATGCAAAACACCACGATTTGCTTGAAATTGAGGGCGCCCTCCTCAGGAAATCTCTGAGTCAGCCTTAGTTGAATAGGTGGAAAGAAATCAAGTATGTAGGATTATATAGATTGGACGTGTGACTTTGTCTTATTTGCAACATTGTGATCACATGCTATGGATTTACACCAAGAAATTCCAGAGTTAATCTTTTTTATTTGGAGGAAATTGCCTGATCGAAGACTAATCCTGAATGCACACTAGCTCACTTCTGGTACAACAGCCGGATGTGTCGTAATTACCACCCAGATGAAAAAAATCGTTTTCCGTAGTTAATTGTAATTATTCAAGCTATAGTGTAAATGCACAAATTAACTACAGAAAAAAAATATCGCGTCCCGGGATTACCGATGCCATGGTTATTGGTTATCAGCTGCTTGTGACTGGTAGGATTTCAAGCAAAATGTCTATTTCTGACAGAAACTGCATCTAGAAACATGTTACATCAATGTTACAGCCATTGGAACAAAACTTGGAAAAAATCAGCATGAATTGGCTTATAATAGACAGTCATTCCCTTACAGCTGTGTAGTTTGCTTTCAAGGGCAAAAAGAAAGTATTGTGATTGTGGCTACTAGAGAATGATACCACATTCTCTGAAGCCTTTGTATGCCTTTTAGCAGGCGCCAAGAAGTACGTCCCCCCCGGGCGCCCTATACTTACAGGGTCAATGATCTGCGGTCCACCATGTTAATTTCTGGAAGATTTGATCCAGCCATGAGTTAAATAGAAGATGGAACTATTTGGATCAGCCCAAACTTCTTCCGTGGCTCAGCCAGAGTGAATGCACAGTAAAAAAAGGTACTGAGGGCCAACTACCATAGTTCGTTCTACATCATAATGGGCAATGTATCACTCGAGCACAAGAGCTTTCCATCTCCACACGACCATGGATGGATTGTAACAGCCCCAGGTGAAATTCAACATGATTGGATGGATGTACTGCCAGCACCATCTGTTGTTCTGGATTAACGGCGGGGGGTGCACTCACATATGAAAAGGTTCATGTTTGTAAGGCTCGCGCTTCCAAACCCAGGGGCATTCTGGGGTACTAAAAAATAAGGGTGCTTTGGGCGACCAGACAGACAATTGCTTAAAAGAGGGTTTTCTGAGTGAACGATTTGCACAATTTTCAAAAAAAAGTGGGGTTTGGGTGAGGTTTGTAGGTGTTTTGCTAAAATTTATAAAAAATAAGTTTTGGGTAAAAACTTTTCAAAATTTCGCCCCAAATGGGGTCTTTGGGTAACGAGTAATGTAACATTTAAAAAATATGGGGTTTGGGGTGAGTGAAATTTCAAAAGTTTCTTGGGTGACACGATGATTGGAAAAAAGGGGTTAACAGCCTTACATAGTGTCACTTCCAAGATGGGATTCCCCCCCCCCCGCGGTTTTTTGGGTTGACATGTTGCGGCTGCAATGCGATTGCACCTCCATAATGTGGGTGGGGACAGGGATTGGCACTATCTCCAAAAGGAGAGTGCAAGAACCAAGCCTGCCTTATAATGCAGATATTTTAGACTGTAGTATTCTGTGCATATAGTGGGAAGACAAGAAAAGAACAATACAGAGCTGAGGACAAACGGGGGGGGGGGGACAAAATGACTGGTTCATGTGTGTATATTGAATAAGTATGGGCAATAATGCAACTTGCAAAATATAGTTTTATCACACTTTCTGGCAACACATAATTTCCAAATGGGACAACTTGCAGCGGGTTGTTGAATTGAACACTGTGCCTACACGCAGGTGTTAAGTAGAGGTTCTATTAAAGACGCTAGGTAAATATGAAGTGACAACATCTAGTAGGAAAATTTGTTTGCTTTAAAATGACATAACCACATGCTGTGATTGGAGGTTTTCTTCAAAATTATCCTTAAAAATTGTAATTTGTGTCAAAAACAGCGGCCATTTTGGATTTAGAGGTTACGCAAAAAAAAAATAATCAGTGTAAGGCCATTGCAGCAACCGAAAATCAAGCATTTTAGAAAGTTGGTGATCAAAAAACTGTCATATAGCATTATTGTATATGGTATTGACACAGTTGTATGTGTTTAGAGAAATGTGCAAAAATGCGGTTTTTTGTGATTAAGGGACCCCATTCACTCTTAGACACTATAACTTTCAAGTTAAACTTGCTCTGATCCTGTGCTTTTCACAAAAATGGATATTATATGAGGGCAATTCCTGGAAAAAGTTTTGATCCAATTATGAAGAACAATTTTGAATATGGGGGAAAAACTGTGTACTCAGTACGCATCATTTTTTTGAAAAAAAATGCAAACAATATGCTTTTTGGACCCAAAACGGTGTGTAGAAAACAATAAACACCCACAAAAGGTGGTATCTCATGTAGATAATTTAATTATCTTCAATATGACACCAGAAAAAGGTTGGTGTTGTGATTGGAGATCAAATAAGAAATTACCCTCCAAATACTGTCGTTAGCCAAAACGGCAGCCATTTTGGCCGCCATCTTGGATTTCGAGGTGACCGCAACCAAATTTAATTAGCACACCTCTGAATTATTGTGTATTATCATAAAAACTACCAAAAATCAAGGTGTGCTTAGTTTGTAGTGATCTGGCAGGTAACTCAAAAACTAAGCACGATATTTGGATTTGGCCCTTCGCTTATATTGTTAGATATTATGTTAGATATTATTTTAGATACATCACTGCATCATATCACCTTCGGGTTCTGAGGCTATCATTTAGTCAATGCACACGATTGAGCCACAGATCTATCTGATGTACCGATAATCACTAACTCTGTAAATCCCATTGGAATGGATGAAAAACAGGTAGTCTTTAATAATCGTTTATATCTCTGGTTTGCGTGGGCGGATTGTCATGGGATTTTCACAATTTATACAAAATAGTATAATTAATATCCTCCATGAAAATGAAATTCACAGCGTCAGCAGTTTCTATATCGGAGTTTATCTTCTTGCACTATTCTTTTGGGACACCCTGTAATGCCGATTTATTGATTTTCCCATAGAGCTCCACAGAAGCTCAGTAACCTCCAAAATCCAAAATGGTAGGACACTCAGTCTATGACACTGGCGTAAAAGGAGATATGGTCCGACAGGAACCATAGTCTGGGCTCCAAAGACGACGGAATAGAGCGTGAAGCTAATATTGCGTGAAGAGTCAACTGAATCGAGTGCCCTATTCTTCACTGTTGTAGGCGGACTGTGAGTGCGGACTGTATTTCCTGCCACACTGGTTATGGCTGTTCACCTAATCCACATAAAACCTCGTCCTAGTTCGTTATTCACACATAAAAATTCTGAAATAACCCTTACAGGGGCGTTGACTCTTCAGCTCCAACGGTTTTGGAAAAAGAAATACTGCCCTATCAACATTGTTCGTCGATATTTCTCCTTTACGTGTTAATAAAATCAAAAACAAAATTGTTTTCCTCTGGTTTGTTTTCACCAGTAAATCCCGTAGGCGGTTGTCTCCTACTTCATGTTGTGCGGCCAAAAGTATTTTCTCAGTTTAATAGATAGGCCCTATATAGATATAAGGACATCCCAGAGAATCACTTCCAACTTGTTTGTCAGCGTCGTATTTCCACCTGAAATTTCGGCCATTAAAGTGTGTACAGGGACCAAATGTCAAATTCATGATATTGTTGCAAACACTCTTACCAATGTGTTTCTCTGATCTAAAGGATTCAGGAAAGGTATAGTTTGCCGTATCTGGGATGAATCTTTCAAGAGTTACTAGCAAAAATGACAAAGGACAATATTGTGATCTAAAAAAAGTCACTCATACAAAAAAATGCACGGATTTAATGAAACAGTCTCAAATGATGCTTTACAATCAATCAGATTCGAATAGTTTGCTTGTGCCAGGACTACTTCTTATATGGTAATAACACCCTAATTTGGCCTAAATCAATAGTGGTTCAAGGACAGGATTTGCAGGCGAGTGTTAATAGGGTAACGAGAAATCTAGATAGGGCAAATTTCTTAATATGAGTTGGTTTGGTCAAAGGATTAGCTTGAGAGCATCTACATCCGTGCATTTTTTGGTTTGCATTTTGACCCATGTAGGCCACAAAGTTCACATTTGACCTTTGGTCACACTCGAAGGGATCTCTTGCACGGGCTTGGCTCTGGTCGATTTTACAAGTAACAGCCTCAAACCATTTCTGATCATCAAATTAGTCATGAAACCATTTCTGATCATCAAATTAGTCAAAAAAGACGCTTATTCCATGTTTGTAAGTTACTTTGTACAAGAGATGGCCATCAGCAGCCATTTTGGATTTCCCACTCTCTTTTTTTTTTTATTTCTCAAAGCCCAAAGGCTCAAATTTATTGATTTCAAACACACAAATAACAAAAAAAATACAACATACAGATTACAACACATGAAAAAGGCAGAGGGAGATTTAGCAATTCAATTAGCATCAATTTCCATCACCGAGAACACCAATTGGACAAAAAAAAACCCTGTTAACCAACCAAAAACCAGTCATGCACATTATTCATGTTTACTAAAAAAAATAGAGCCAACTCGTGGCCTGAATCAAAAAGACTGCTTATTATTTTAAAGACCCCTGATTAAATTTCATGATTGCGAACATTTCCATCACTTGAAAATTTGGATTTATTGTAATTACAAATTCGTCAAATGACAAATCAACAAATGAATGATACAGTGTATGTACAAAAACTCGTAATTTCCGTGCCCCTCAAAACCAACCCCAGCCATCCAACGAGGCCAAAGCCATCTTTAATTAGTTAATTGATGCCACTTGACAAAATAAAAAACGCCCATCATTAACCTATCATCTCAAAACAAAATCAGAGGCAATGAAATTATTCGCAATCATGAAAACTAATTTAAAACATGAAAATGATATCATCCAGCACAGCTAACACACCTCCAGCATCGAAGTACACATTATGAATGATAAAATTGATTTGCATGACCAATTCTCAATCAAACAAGACACCCCCCGACCAATTGATATTCTCGGTGATTAAATAATAAATGAGTGATGTTATCATACCATGAATCTCAACTTATCAACTTTTACATCCAAGGGGTGTCAAAAGAGGCGTGAGTCTATCTTCTTCAAGCAAATCAAATATTAATATATCAAGGGCTGAGAATCAGAAGGACACAACTCAATACCAAAAGAAACTACAAAGAAACCTCCCCAATTCTGCGGCAATACTACCCCGAGAAATGTGATGTTCAATATCCCCCTACCAAGCAAGTCCACTCATCACACAAAATGCAAACACATGCCAAGGCTCAGACAAGGCACTGCAAGCAAACATCACCGCACGTGACACAAACAAAAAACAATTTTAAATCATGAACAGCAGAATTAAAGAAATTCCCCAATACCCCATCCAGTGCCGTGTCATGTCCCTCCGATCGTCAACCCTCGATATATACTTTATACTAAAATATTGACTACCAAAATCAGAAGTATAAAAAATAATTTGCACACCTCATGCTTATTCATTTCTCAAACATGCAAAACTGAAATTGCTTGTTTCGGCCAGATCACCAAAAAACCCGAAACTTTCACTCGTAATTTTAAAAATACATTGAGAATAAAAAAGGATTAACTCTTTTACGACCAAATGGTTCACCAAAGGACACAAGATATATCGATATCTCACTTTTGGGCATACAAAAATCCAGGCTGGCAGTCATTACTACACAATCCGATACACAGAACAGCTTACTGCCCATGAATGCCATATCACTACAAACTGTTGCCCGCCACAGCCCACAAAGGGAGAGTGCCAGGCAACACCCAAATTTGGATTATGGTATTAACCGCCAACCTAGATCCAGAAACACTAAAACTTCGCGGTTCTCGGCTTTCGCGCTCGCTATATTCAAAGAATACAAGCTGTTGGCCGCTCCATGACCTTTGGCCTTGGCCTTCCCACTCTCTTAGAGTTTGCCCACACTTTTGGGAGGGGCATAGGAGCTCATTTTGTATTAAATACCCCAAAGTACCAAAATCCATCATCAAACGAACCTTTGCTCTCCATGGGCACGGAACCCATGATTTTGACCCTACTTCATAATGTAGGGTGCACATGGGCAGTTTTGAAAACCTGATGCCTACTTTGCAGTTTTGATTCATAAGGCAAAATGCACGTATGTAGGAGATTTTCCGACCAGCAATAATATAATTTGAATAAATTTGCATATATATGAAACTTTCCATGTGCGAAAATGGTGAGATTTATCGCTGAACTGTACTTATGTTTTAAAATGTAGCTGGCCCAATTGGTATTTTTTTCAGGTTAAAATTGCAAACTTTGAATCATTCTATTAGTATCATCTGTTCATCAGCAAGTTGAAGGGACATGAGGAGATTTTTAGGACACTAGTTTCTCTCAATTTGCTGTGTTTTGAACTTGCCTGCTATCGTTATCGTCCCATAGAAAGGCATGCTTTGATTGTTCTTTCCTGCACGAATGAAAAATCTAAATCATCATCTTCATGATAATATTACATAACGACGGCGTATTCAGCTTATACGGTTCAAGTGTGGTCTAATACATTGGTAAGCATTCCAACATGCAAAAACCCTGGTTCGAAAATCAAATCTTTCTGAAAATGTCCCCGTGTCTTTTTAAGCGTTTAATAAATGACAGAAATATCATTTACCTTACATCTTTTGGTTTCAATGTGTAATATTTGTGCGGACAGGAAAAGGGAAGAAATTCCGTCAAGGATGTCATCAAACATTGCAGGTCGTGCTTGAGCAGATCGACAGGATCAAATCCCATCCTACCACCTTGGTACCGATAGTGACATGCTCTTTTTAAGTTACCAATCTCTTCAGAGACATGAAAGGTTAGAAGATGCCCACCGATACCAGCTGCACGAGTTGATGGAAGCCGAAAAGCCCCTTGGGGAAACAGACAATGGAACACAACGAGATAGATGTGCAGTTGGTCGTGTGTACCACAAGACCGATTCTGATGAAGTCACAACTATACTGGTTCAGGTCTGTACACAATCACAAAACTCTGTTTTAAGGGAGTATTCATAAATACGCGGGGGGGGGGGGGAATTCATGGCAGGATAAAACAAATAGGCCAAAAGAGGCGGGTTAAAAAATTAAGGACATTTTTGCTCCATTCAAAACATAACTTTACCAAAGTATCATTATTTTATTATCCAATTTGCAATTTTGGGAACATCAACTTTTCCATTATTTAGAAAATGTGTCTTGAAACCGAATATTACAAGGGTTCCGAAGAAGGCACCCTTCCTGTGCCCACTCCCGTATAATCGACGCCATGTCTACATTGTGGTCACTCTACTCTTTTAATTCAGAAACAACTTCACTACTATTTTGCCTAGTTCACCTTTATGAATACAATGTAGCTAGTCTATTTACAACCAGCCACAATTTTTTCCATCAGCATTTTTTTTAATTGAGGTTTCATCGATCGGGCTATGAACTGTCTACGAACGCTTTGATGCTATATTCAAAACAAACCTTACCTATCAATTAAGCTTTTACTTTTTAACACTGCTAATGCCCATACTCAAGTATTATCATTAATTTTATTGTAAGCCACATATCTAGGAAAGCGACTATTGCGAGGCTTCCGCGCTCCGCTCCGCGCGGGAGGGGAATACCCCTCCACCCACCCCAGGGTCATCCACACCTATTAATTCGTGAGTGCGAGCCCCACTGTGGTCACGTGTTCGTGTCCTTGGGCAAGACACTTTATCTGGCTTGCCTCTCCACCTAGGAGTAAAATGGGGAGCTGTTATGGCGCATATTACAATCTTAAGTGCTAGTAGCAGTGCGATAATTGGCCAGCAGCACACCTGAATGAAGCGACACGATTGTGACGATTTCCTGATGGCAGCGTAATACTAATAATGGCCTTGAGACAACATTGTTGTGTATGCGCTTTATAAGTGTTATTATTATTAGTATTATCCCAATTTCACCTTTGATTGCAGTACATGTAGGCTATTGTAAATATCCGCCCCCGCCACAAAAAAATTGTTTTAGAAAATTGCAAGAGTTTTCCGGAATTGAGATATCCATGCACATGTATGCTTATACATATGGTAATAATTCATTAAAAACAAATCTTACACACCAAGTAACATGATTAACCGGTAACCCTTGTCTTACCAGGGCCGGGTTGGTTACCACCCTCCCCCCCCCCTCCCCCGGTGAACTTCGCTCCGGTGCGCAAAAATGCCAAACACTTTCTTAAAAAGCTTCTAGGTAATCGTTCTATCATCCTTTCTGGTCATTGTAGCGAAAAAAATGCTAAGGTAGCACATTCACCGGGGTTAGAGCATGCCGTTAAAGTCGAAGGGTAGGGGGATGGTTGCCACCCAAGGATATTTTATGGTGCATTTTTTGAAAATATTATGCACAGTATGGCTCTAAAATGCTATGGTTATGTAAAACTAGCCAAACGCCATCATTTAGAGCTGAAACCGCATGAAAATCCAATATTCCTACGTTTTTTAGCGCAAAATTGGATTTTCGCCTGTTTTCTGTGGAAAATGCCAATTTTGCCGACTCGCGGACTTGATGACGTCATTGTGACGCCATACTCTGTATGTTGGTACTTATTTTGGTATCAGTGGAAAGAGGAGGACCATAGCTATCCACTGGTATCAAAATCATAAGCATCGGGTGCTTTATAACAAATTATCGAGGGGGGCCTTGGTAAACCGTGTTAGAAAAAAGGCTTTGTAAGACGAGTGTTAAGATTTTGAGTTTTAAGACCATTACCAAAACTTTGTTTTTGTGGTGAACCACTTAAAAAATTACAATGGTTCTATCAATTTTGCATGAGAAAATACATACAAGATGAGTATCGCGAAGGGTTCTGCGCTTTGTGTAAGAAGAGGCCTAGCCCTGGGCAACTTGCTAGTCGCCATGACCACAAAATCGTCAATTTCTACTTTTGCTGCAGGGCCCCACCTCTGACTGAAAAGGGATGGCTGGACCCACCCCTGGTCAGCCCTCCTATAGGGATTATGTACATGTCTCTGCTTTTTTGTCTGAAGGTATAAGGGGGGTCAAAATGTAAAGTCCCTAAAAGGGGGATCAAAAAGTTTTTCGAACCTTTAAAGGGGATCATTTTTTTATGTCCCAAGCTCCAATCCCCCCCCCCAAACCAAATATTTATGAACACTCCCTAATAGTGGAACCCCGGAATGGAGGTCATTTCTAGAAACATCTTGGTTTACATTGTGACGTATTCGACATTTTGGACTTTTTGGAGAAATTTGGCATATACTTTTGGTTTGTGCTATTCTACAAATTCACCAAATTTCAAACCTCAGAGTGGCCTACACTGCAAAGTTTACAGAACACATCCGACGCATAAATTGAACACGTCCAGAACGCTTTTGATGTGTTCAAATGTAACAGATTTGGAACACCTGCAGAACACCTTTCATGTGTTCTAAACTAGAACACATGCAGAACACGTTTGATGTGTTCTGAACTAGAACACATGCAGAACACGTTTGATGTGTTCAAATGTAACAGATTTTGAACACCTGCAGAACACCTTTCATGTGTTCTGAACTAGAACACATCTGATGTGTTCTAATGTACAGATTTTGAACATGCTGGACACATTTTTTTGTGTTCTGCAGATGTTCTGAGCTAGAACGCCTGCTGAACACAAAACATTCACACATGCAAAATCTGTCATTGAATCCATCAAATGTTCATAGAACACTCGAGAACATTACAATGACTTAACAATACAATGATTATTTGCGTCAATTCATTTTAATTCCATAAATTCAAAGTTGCATATTGACAATAAACATTAATGGAGGGGAGGCACTCAGTCTCAGATTTATTGACTTACATATGTGAACATGGGTTACAAATAGTTTTGGCTTTCTCCAAAACACCCCCTAACAAAGTAAGACTTCATGTGATTCCACATCAAATTTGACCCCTTAACCAGCCAAATTTAAAAAAAGAAAAGAAAAAGAAACCCTTTTTCTTGAAATTCAATGTTTCAGTAAAAAAACCACCCTTTTATGTGCTGTTTTGTTCAAGCATGTGTACACCAATATATCTGATGAGTGTACTCCCCCTCCACACGCCTAATCGATATAACTTTAATGTTAATTGCTGCAAACATTTCAAATTCAAATTGTAACGGTTTTCTTCAAAATCTGTACATTCTGCCAAATCTTCTCAACTCTGAATTGTTCTAAATATTTTGCTGGCAAACCACTCCACGTATAGGAAAATGCGCCACTTCATGGGCACATGGTAGCAATATATGGTTCAATTTCAATTGGTTATACACAAGGGTCATCTTTGGCTGAAAAAGTCTACATTTTCTGATTTTTCATAACATTAGAGGTGGGCTATAGAAGGTCAATGTTTCAGATCACTTCGAACACAGGCTCATTTGATGACTTTAATCACCCTGATCCCACTTTCGAAGAAAAAAATGAAAAAAGTGCGAAAACCAGGGTGCCCCATTGATTTTTGACCATAACTCAATTATTTTTTGTTCAATTTGCTTAATTTGGTGGCAATACCTATGTTTTGGGGTATCAGGAATCATGCTATGCAACTTTCATCTCACCATAGGCTTTCGATTTCTTGAAAATGCAGTTTTTGCTTAAAATTGAGCTCTGAGGGCGCTTCCCCATAAAATGTGCATCCTATTGAAAGTGGTGATTTTAACATTAAAAAAGTTGAAGAGAGTATGAACACTTGCTGAAAATTTGACTTGCATGGTGTTTGCAGTTTTTAAACTGTGGGCTTTTTTTAATGTCATAAAAATGCCCTCCATTGAAACCTACATATAAGAAAGTTTGTTGACCCTGTTTGGGGTATCAGGAATCATGCTATGCAACTTTCATCTCACCATAGGCTTTCGATTTCTTGAAAATGCAGTTTTTGCTTAAAATTGAGCTCTGAGGGCGCTTCCCCATAAAATGTGCATCCTATTGAAAGTGGTGATTTTAACATTAAAATAGTTGAAGAGAGTATAAACACTTGCTGAAAATTTGACTTACATGGTGTTTGCAGTTTTTAAACTGTGGGCTTTTTTTTAATGTCATAAAAATGCCCTCCATTGAAACCTACATATAAGAAAGTTTGTTGACCCTGTATATTCCAATGAGAGTGCTTTCATCAAATTTTAAATTGCTGCCACAGGAAAATGGCAAGTGTTACACACCTCTAATATTCAGGAAATTATGAATCAACAATTGTGATGATGACCACTGGTTAAAATTTAGAACTTTTGATATGCGTAATTTTGGGGAAAGCACCCTCGCAGTCCAATTTTAAGCTAAAAATGCAATAACGAGAAAATGAAAAGTCATGGCGAGATGGAAGTTGCATGGAATGATTCTTTGCAAGCCAAAACATGGGTATTGCCACAAAATGAAGGTGATTAAACAAAAGCTTATCAAGTTATGGTCAAAAATATGATATTTGGCCAATATGGTGGCCATTTTGGATTTTCCCCTGGTGCACCCTGGTTTGCACACTTTGTGAATTTTTTTCTTCGAAAATGGGATAAGCACATTAAAGTCATCATTCTAGCCTGTGTTCGAAGTGATCTGAAACTATGACCCAAATATGACCCTCTATAGCCCACCTCTAATAACATTATTAACAATAACATTATAGAAAAATAATCTTTTTTTTTTGCATAATTTCATTGCAAAAATCATAGACTTGGTTCAAGTTTAGCAAAGTAGTTTGATTTCATGCTTTACAACAATTATTGCTTTTTAAAATTTAAACAAGAAAAAATTAAAGTTACTTGTTCCAACACTTCAGCATCTGTAAACACAGTGAAAGAAGTTTAAAAAATGCACCAGATGGTCTTGGGTCACAAATGCAAAGTCACAAAATCAGAAATATTCATCTCTATTTCTCTGCGTCTGCCATCTCTTCTTCCTCTGCTATGTCATCCATGGCTTCTTTTACCTATTTGAAGACAAACTTGTACTTTTTAGAGCGTAGTTTAGGTGCTGGTGGATCCCCCAGAGCAAGTTCTTGGATGAGATCAATAGGGGCCTCGAATATGTCAAACACATAGTATGCTGCAACCAGTGAAACACTTCCCAGAATTGAACCGGTTGAGGTAAGCGAATGACTTGTCCCCCCCACAAATAAAACATCCAGTTACTTCCCCGTCTCTTGTGAATATCAGAAGACACAGTAAACTGGCTATCATCTTTGAGTTTTTAGATGGGTACTACTTTGTATCAAAACAAAACAAAAAGTTATTGGGATTTGGTCAACTATCACCAAAGTTCATTTCTTGTAGATGCATTTGCACATTTGGGTTGTTTTATTCATTTTCATAAACGGAATCTTCCATTCAAAAAATCGATGATGCTACTTAAGTTTTGATTTTCTTGAAATAAAAAAAAAAATAATAAAATTAAAAGCACCAAAATTTAGATCTGAACATGCATATTTTTTGGTATAAATTCAACAATTTAAATTTAAAACAAAAGTGGTTGATGGTTGATAAGCGTATGTAAGTGATGCCTCTTTGGAAAATAATCTCAATAAATTATTGGCAGAGTCACCCAGGTTTTCGAGTTCCTTGGAGGCAAGGTAACGTGCATTAGCTTGTGATTCATCAACTCGAACTTGTTATGTTGTGCTTATTTACTAAATCATGAAACATATCAGCATTATGCACGCGATTTTATCATCACCAGATTCATCATCTAAATCTTAATATCATCGACGTGTCCATATCCCCCAAACAATTCCAACAGGCTTTTGTCCGGCGCGATTGTCATTGTGGAATGGCCTAGCCACCGGGGCCCTAGCCGGGCCGGCAGCCCTACCCTGCCTAGCTACGTCAGGATGCTTTCTGTGCATATGTACTCTAAATGCACCCTGTTTTGAGTTGCATATGACATGCTCTACTGGAGCAGGCTCAGAAAAATTGGATCAAGCTTATCGATATACTGACTGTTAAAGAACGAATTCGCGTGTTGGTAATACAACAGACGACACAGACTGAAACAGTAGTTCAGCGAAATATATCACTTCGTGCCTATATTGTTACAGCATTTAATTTCACAAAATTACTGGATATTGTAGCATGTAAATGCAATGGTTAACTTAACCGATAACGAGAAATGACAAACAAAATTACAAAAACACCAACCTTTAGTAGGCCAAAAAAAAAAATGGTTTGTCTCAAAGCTTGACGCGCAGCGTTTGTAAATTCGCCGAAAATTGAAAAAAATAGTTATGCGGCTTTTTTTATTTTTTTTTTTTCAAAAAAAAAAGTCATGAACTACGAATTTTTGTTGAAAACGAAAGTGTGAAAATGCACGGATTCACGCAATCTGCGGAAAAAACTCTCGGCGGTGTGAAACTGACTATTTTTACGTTAAGTGAGTGCAGAGCCGATACTTACAATAATGGGCAACCAGCGTTGTGAAGTGAAAACCACTCCACATCAAATAAAGGGCAATATACTTCCGGTAAACGTGTGCAGGCTCGAAACGGGTGAAAACTGGCACAAGAGTGGCTGTTTAGCTCGCATATCGCAAAACCAAATCGGAAAGACCCCCAACATTAAATGACACATATAAAATTGTATCGATGTGCAATCCATTGATATATGAGTCCTTGCAAAATCTTGCCGCTTCAGTTCAAAAGGCGCCATTTCAACACAGGTATATTTACTTGTATTTTCAATTCGGCACTTTATTTACTGGTGTGCGGGTCATAGGTCAATTGCAACGTCGAGTATATACAGTGATTCGGAATTAACGATGGCTTACAGTTATTCTTAAAGTAAAGTGAATCTGCCAACTATATAAACAAATGGATCCTACACAAAACTGATAAAAACAAACTCTTAAAGATAGTGCAATTGAAAATCTTGTTTGGAGGGAAACCCATGTGGGATCTGAGGGCAGGAAATGCTGATGTTGATACTGCCATGACCGCAGAATTCGATACCATGGAGAGTACACGCAAAGGTGAAAGGGATCGTGGGTGCATGCACATTGATATTTATTGCCGAGCACAAAAGAGTTTGAAAATAAAAAACCAAAATACCGCATAACGCATTAATTTTCAAGCCACTCATCAGCTTTGGACAAACTATTTTTTTGGCCTTCTTTAATAGCGTGTAAATCTTCACACCGTTAAATTCACAGCTTGTCGTTTTAAAAGTGTGCGAATTTCATGAGTACAACTTCGCTGGTTTCCATTGTGCTAGGTTCACAGTCTGCCGTGTTGAAGCTTTATAACACATCGTACCACCATCAATAAAATTTCTTTAAAAAGAAGCAACGGCGTAGTAGAGCCGTTTTGGTTGATCGGATCAATATAGTCTTATTGGTTTTTCAAAATCACCAGGGAAAAATCCCAAATCACAGATAAAATATTATACAATAGGCAGGGATACAAAACATGCAGTCAAAAATCTCTGTTGTTCATAGGCGGCGGGGGGGGGGGACACATGTCCCCTCCTTGATTTTCACGAGGAGGGGACCCCGGGAGGGGACGGGTCCCCCTCCACAAACATAAAGAAGAAAAAAGAAAGGAAAGAAATTGAATTTCTCTTTGTTTTTGATAATTTAGGCCCTAAATGTCGAAAAAATCTAAAAAAAATCAATAATTATGTAAATTTTTACTTTTTTTAAAAGGGGGAATTTTTTGCGAAAATTTTAAGATTTTCACAAAATATAAGCTGAAATAGCCCCGATTTCAAGATTTTTTTTTCGCGCGGCCGCGCTACGAGGCGAATATTAAACAATACAAAATTTTTAAAATTAAGGTTTTTCAATTTTTGTCAAAAGAATTTGATTCAGCCGCCCCCCCCTAAAAAAAGTTACCCTTCCGCCGCCACTGCCGGTCGGTGTTTGTATGAAAGATTTGTTTCTGGCAACGTATAGGGCTAGGCCAAACACGATAATTAGCCTCCACGTTGTGAGTGTGTTTGCGTCGCTAAATACGGTGAGATATTTGACACTCATAATTTTTATCGGCAAACATTAACACCCAGATGTAACCCGAGGGTCGAAAAGTGTGGATTTCGTCAATCTGGATCCATACGTTCTCTCAGCAGGACACTTCATTGTTAAAGGGTTCTGCATGCGTTCTCATGGTTTCGGGTGTGTTGGCCCAGCAACAATTCTGTCAAAAAATATTGACCGATTGTTGTTCTGCAGATGTTCTGAAGCCGTCTGGGTTCTAATGATGTTCCGAACAATGTTGAACACACGCTGAACACGAACAGGGGCGTCATGGTTCTCAAAATAAAAACAATTATTGCTGAAGTGTTCTTTATGTGTGAGCATTGAACGTTCATCGGGGAGCATTCTGGATGTGTTCTGGATGTGTTCTGTGGAACACTACCTGTCAAACATTATTGTCCGACGCGTTCTTGATGTGTTCTGCATATGTTCTGCAACGCTTAGTGTTCCTATGATGGTCTTTTCGAAACCACCTATGAAATACATGCTTGAACACTTTCCGACGTGTCTGTGTTCTTTCAAAATTTGCAGTGTAAGTAGTACAATATTAAAGGGGCTGTTCGATCGTCTTGAGACCCCCTGATTTATACCCGAAGTAGTATCGATTTTGATATCAGATGAAAGGCCGTATTTTCTCATTGTCGCCTGACATGTGAACCCTCGAATTCCATTTTAATTTCGCAGATATCCGCTCTGTCTCAAAAAATGGTAACAATCAGAAACAAAATTGTTACTATGAATTTCAATAATTCATTCTTACTTTGCATAATATTAAAGAAAGAAAATAAGGCTTTCCAAAATGGTGTTGTTTCCATCTTATTTGCTTTTGTCTATCCGAGCTATAATCAATTTTGTGGGATATATCAAAACCCATTTTGTGCCACGTTTATGCATGGCAGAGTGCTTTCGCCCATTATGCATGCCTTCTTGAAAGCTCACGAAAAGATTTCCAACTTGGACAAAACAAACCAAACCAGATTAAAGGGGAAACAAAGGAAGTCTAGGTGTAATGATCGACAACACAACAATTTTAATAGTCACATAATCATTTAAATGAATAAGATATCCTTCTTTCATAATAATAAACAATCAAATATTTATTGCACTTCAATGAAATGGAACTTCGAATTTAATTACAAAGTTGATTCTGTTAAAATTATGGCCGGAAGGAATGTCAGTGAACCCAAGTAAACACTCCCAATCCAAAAATGTTTTTTAAAATATTGCACTAATCTTTGGTGCATTTACTGATTTTGAATCAATAAATTTTGACAGTTCAAGCCCATAAAAAAAACCCTCTTCATCCAGTTGCTTGCCTGCCTGCTGTACGCTCATGGTTCGCTTCTAACAAACAACAGTACATTGAATGTTGCACATTAAATCTTAAAGCCTGAACTTACTGATCATATTCCACCATTTCGTAACTGTTTCGTATCTTTTAGAGTTTCCTTTATGAAGTTAATCACTTTTTAAAGAATTTGATTATCTGTTCAAGTTGTGATAAACTTTATGTTTAACTAATTCTTCAACCGTTTTCACTCAACCAGAAGCGGCACAAACTCGTTTTTTGTTTTCCCGCCGTAAACTGGAGTTATCTCTCGATTGAAACAGCAAATGAGATGAACCAAAAAAATCCTGGAAGGCCTGTTCTTTTCTCTTTAATGTGATGTACAAATCGACTTACTTATGTTAATATATAATATTGAAAAAAATCGGTTTTTGATTGTACCATTTTTTTTAGACAGGCTGTAAACAAAAAACCGCCGTTTTAGTGGTTAACCACTTTATTAGTACAGTATTGAATAGGGCTTTGCAACATGCATTATCGCGTCTACCATCAAAACCGCAAGTTTGTTTCCCACGGTACTTGATGGGGTGTATGTGCAAGTGTCAGGCTCTTATATCAAGTAGAGAACACAATACACATAAATCGGAACAACCACCTTTAACTAATTATGACCTATTTGCAGAACGTTAAATTGTCCGCATCACATAACGACGTATTTGTCGAAAATCTATTCTGCGCAGGCCTATAGAATCGTATTCGCATTTTGAAGTATTCACCGTTTCACATAGTGAGGTATTTGTGCGACGTGTTTTCAGTTCACGGTAGAATTGCTATTTTGTCGTTTTCACATAGTAAGGTATTTGCGCAAACGTGTCACATAACGACGTATTTTCAATCGCGTCATACTTGTTAATTTACACGTTGAAATTGCTATTTTGTCGTTTTCATACCGTAGTGTCGCATTTTATTTAACATAGGTTGTTTTCGGATATCTAAGTAAATTGGAATTTGGTCTTTTAAATAATTTGAACTTTAACTTATTTTGACGATTTTCAACTAGGTTTTAATTGAAATATATGTTTTAATTAACAGTATGGAGCAAATAAAATCGAAAAATCTTCAAAGCCGTTTTTCTCGAAAAGCGTATTTTGCAAGTACGTCAGTATGTGACGCGGACGACGTAATTCGACCCAGACGTTTTGTGTGGTCAGTCTAACTTAATCCTTTGCACCCGGCAAGCGACTATAGTCGCTGAACGATCAAAATTTGTCACATTTTGTTTCAAAACGGTCAAAATTATTAATTTTCCAGTGCATATTGAGAATCAGCATGGAAAATGCATCTAATTAGTCCAAACAAGCCAAGTCTTTGCTGATATTCTTTCTAGATGGCTTTCCATATGACCTGCAAGCATTTGTGACGCAATCTCTAAAGCCACCCACATATGTGTTATTATTACGTATACAGAATTGGCCAGGGTCGAAAGGGTTAATATTTACGGAAGTATGCGTGCCTATGTCGTCTGTCTTAGCCTCCATGGACATACCATTTTTGCACCGCTATAGCGCCACCTATATTATCTTAATAATAATATGAAAAAGCTAAGCTCAAATCGATATCCTTCATATAGAAAATTACACCTTTAAAATAAAATTCGTATGTAGAATTAATTATAGTCCGCCGGATTCACTGTCCACCTACAACGATAAAGAATAGGGCACTAGATCCACTCGATTCTTCACGCAACATCAGTTGCACGCTTTATTCTGTTATCGCCTATGGAGCCGGGACTATGGCTCCAGGTGGACTATAGTTGCTTTCACACGACCAGATCGATCACTTGTCAAAATTCCTGACCTGCTCTGAATGGCCGATCGTTGCCTATTTCTAGCGACCGTGGCCCGTGGGTACGCCGAAACTGACGGACGTTTACACGGCATCGTAACATTTCCAGCCACAAGAGAACAGATTTTAAATAAGGACCTAAATCCCTGTTATAATTCCATTATACGAGCACGTGTTTTACAAAAGCTGCAAAGATATGCAAAATTTGGAACGTGAGAATGGCCGATCAAGTTTGAGCAAAACGACTTCCGGGTTTGGAAAGGTGCTTCTAGATTTGAGTCGCACGCAGATTTTTTTTCTTTAAATTTGGTTGGTTTGAAAAAAATGTAAATGTGTTATTTACTTTTTTTTCACTCTCCATTTTTCGATTTTATTGATACTCATATCGGTCCATTTATAGTGTGCTTAGATGGCACAATCGGTGTTTATGTATGTTGTTTATGTATGGTTAAATTTAATGCGTAGAACTATGTGGCATCGGTGTTTATGTATGTTGTTTATGTATGGTTAAATTTAATGCGTAGAACTATGTGGCATCGGGCCCGTGTATCGGGTCGAAAAGTTTTTGATGTCGCATTTTAATCACGGTCACGGTAGAACAGCTATGGTTTATGAGGGATGTAGTCCGATTGACCTTCGTTACTTATAGCTAGAACTTCCCCCAGAAAACGAACCCCATGAAAGGATGTGGCTATCCTTGATTTCCAAGGCAAGTGTCGGCCGGATACTAGAAGGATCCGGATAAATGGGTGGCCGGATAAACGAGGTTGGATTTTAAATTTCGAAATGTCTGTATCAGCCTACCTGCTGGCTTTAAAATCTCAAATCGTGTTTCTCTGACAGTTTTGGAATTCGTACCTTGGTGTACTGGTTTTCACACTTGACGCATACTATATATTTGATTCATAGCACGTGTACATGTTTTTGATGGTCTGAAATATCATGTAGAAATAACCTCTAGACACAAGAAAAAAAATCTTGTTTTAAAAAAAGCAGATTACATGGGTTACCATGCAACCCTTAAAAATAAAATTGTAACATGTTTTTTTAGAATTTGTATGACATCTCCCCAAGGAATTTTGTGTTCCTTTATCACATTTTCACCCATATCTCTGTAACTGAACATCACAGATATGCCAATATATATATATATATATATATATATATATATATATATATATATATATATATATATATATATATATATATATATATATATATATATATATATATTATGATTCCTAGTTACCAGGCAAATCATTTGAGATACTTTTTTAAACTAATTGAAACGCTTTGTACGATTAAAACGGACCCCTGGGGACACTATTTGATTTGGCAACAATACAACAAATTTCTTGAAGAAGATGTCATATCTATGCTAAATATCATGTTAGAATTTAGTTCTAAGGGGGTGCATGGAAACCCATATAATCTGCTAGATTATGTCATCCCATGTGACTTGAACATTTTTTCTTCTTCTTGCATTAATTACAGGGTTACGATATGCGCTTTATCGTGCGACATGGAATGAGATGTAGAATTGATTGGCTTCCTGTGGAAATACTTCAAAACTTGCTCATACTGGATGACGAAAACGAAATGTGTGAAGACTATCGATCCGTGGCAAATATGTTAAATATTTCACCAGATAAGGTTGCACTTCTTCGTAGAACCCTTCCATCTGGATCTTCAATGACGATGTCTTTGCTTGAAGAATGGCGTAAAGAGAACGGGCGTTCGGTTGTTACCATTGGAATGTTCCATACTTTGCTGCATTTCATTGCACTTACTAGCGAAGATCGAATGAAAATCAAAGCTGAATTGGAGGAAGTAATGCAAGACAATGGGCATATGGTTAGTAGTTTGCAAGTTTGGTATTATTTTCAATTACTATTTTTTTACCTTATATGTACGTGAAATGGATATGATCATACGATGTAGAAAACAATGGTTAATTTTATTTTTTTGTTTTGCTTCTTTAGGGACCATACGATTTGGATCCTATAGCAGAAGGTAAGTGTCTTTAGTACCAGAAAACAAATGTAGAGGCCAAAGTACACCTCAGTAATTGTGTTTGCCTGCAAATACACTAGTTGTGTGAAGAAATGTTTTCTTAAGTTATCAATAATTGTACAACGATTAACCACTACCAGCAGTACCGACAAGAATTCTTGTGCTTTAAATATCGTTGTATTTCCTCTCTGAGATTACTAACTGTGAAATAAACATGCCCATAATAACAAAGCTCCGGTGTCATCAAATTATGGCACTTTGTACTACACCGATCTACCATTATTGGACATCAAAACTAGCTAGCTATACCTATAAAGCTCCTGACTACTGGCCAAAGTCTCTCCAGTGAGCAGTATTAAATATCTCACATCTAGATTGTCCTACCTCTAATAATAATCATTACAGCATCATCATGCATAAACATAACCTTGCACTAGCTGACCAATGGGGCTCACACAAATGACATCATCTGCATTGCACAATCTTACATAAATAACATCGTGGAAAACCCCCAAATTTTTAAATCTGTTTTGATCTCGATGCATAAAAAAGTTGACCCATTTTCTAAATTTAGCCCCTTTTGGGTAATTCCATTCTCTTTCACAATCTATCTAGTAAATAACATCTGGTCTGATCTCAATATAGCACAAGGGGAATTCCATAATAAACAAATTACTTTTTCCCTTGAGAAATCCTTTCTCAGATAAAATTGAGATATAAGATAATATTTCCTATCAGAAAATGGAGGCTACTATAACAATACATATAATTATTAGTAACATTCAAAATAATTAACCTTTTATGTACTGAAAACAAAGAATTTCATTGTTGCTAAACCGTTACTGTACAAAGTCTATGAGAAAATGATGTGCATTTCCCAACACCCGTAAAAATACAGGATTCCCGAAAACTGCAAGTTTTGTGTTGAATATATGTAATTTGGGTATTATAGAGTAGATATCAACATAATAAGTTTTCAAAAAATTTGATGTTAGCGCAAGGCTCATTTACATATTCCGTCTTTTTGCCCAATTTTCGCGTGTTTTGACAACGATGCTTTGCCCTAATTTGCAGGACAAGTAACAAATTTCCATTTTTTTTTTGCTGATTTGGGGTTGTCTTATGACCCTTCACATGTGTTATAAATTTCACTCGAGAAAGTGGTTTCCTTTGGGGGCTGGAACCCCCTCCTTCTTGGGTACTATCGTAAGTGAAAACCCCTTGGTCACTTCAGTGTTAATACAATGTTGGACGGCGACGTTGAGCCTTGTGGTCCCAAAATCAGAATGCAGAGGTAGCCGCTGTCGGCGCACCGTATTGCAAATTACGAGAAGTGCATTGCATTCCATGATAAATCTCTGAAATTTGATAACAAAAAATGTTATTCCACGTCCAAAGATATTGGGTTATAGTAATATCGCCCGCATCACATACTGTCGTATTTCACATTTTTGAGGTTTTTGCGAAATTCCGCCTACTTACGTAGTTCATCTAGTTCTTGCCATCAACAAAGTTTCAAAATGTGAGGATGCCTAATTAATTAGTTTACAATTACTGATTTTTGACATTTTCCTCAAAATCATCATATCCGTGTTTCACATACTGTCGTATTTTAAAATCGCCATTCATTTGCACGTGCTTGATATAGCGTTGTACTTTGCCGATCCCAAAATAAAGATTTCACATACAGATCTATTTTGACGTATTTCCATCGTTATTTCGTAAACAAGTTTTTCACATAGTGATCTATTTTACGTACATTGAAAAACAACGGTTTAATATGCGTCGTATTTTGCAACATAAATTATTTGTGATTTCACATACAGACTTATAACTTTGTAGCCTAATTAAGATAATATAATTACAGTTTTAAGTTGATTATGGTTTATATTGGACTTTAAAATGTTTTCTTTCAAGCAGTAAGCTAGATGTTTCTTTTATGCTTCGTTTTTACCGTATAGACATGAGATGTCGCGATAGATTTTGAATGGGGGGGGTGCGAATTTTTCTCGGAAACGTGGTTATTGTTTAAATACACCAGTATGTGATGTGGCGACGATATATATATTCCCATATCCATATCCATTGCTTTGAATCACTCACGATGGAGGAACCCCCTCCTCGAATGCTTCCACAAATCTCTCTATCTTTGGGCCATTCTTGTCCAAGTTGGACCCAAGTTTTTTTGTCATTGTTCGTCTCTCAATCTGGCTTTTGGACTGTCCTGGCTTTCTGGTCCATTCTCTGGGGTCCACTCTGTCACTCTTTTGGTCCACCTATTATCCTGCATTCTAGCAACATGGCCGCCCATCTGTTTTGGCACTCCTAAGCAGTGCGATATATCATAACTCCCTGCTGTGATTCGATTCCATCTTTCCGAATTTTTATTCTTGGAGTCTGATGCCAAGCCTGATTCGCTCCATCTTCTTCTGTGCAACTGCAAGCATCTCCATCGCGTGTTATTCAAAGCCCACGTTTCCCCCTGCCGTAATGTCATAACATGAAGAATGCATCATGAACAACTTTCTCTTAACTCCATACTTGAGCTTTTTATTTTTCATGATGTTTTCACTTTTGCAAATGCTGCACAGCCTAGTCCTAATTCTCCTTCTTATCTCAGGCAGAAGTCACCTCACTCATCACTGTTCTTCCCAATGGAGATGTAGCTTTTGACTCTTCAATGACTTTCCCATCTACTACAGTTATCTTGGAATTTCCTGGTGTGGTCATTAACATCACAACGACACATATATTATATATATATATATATATATATATATATGAATATTTAATATATCACTATATCCTACGCAGGGCGAATTTTCTATGCATACACAAGAGTTTTGACGTTCGGCGAATTTTGTTTTCGCCTTAACGGTATCCTTTGTTTGCGCTTTTATTTCCGTCAAAGAAATGAATATTAATTTATGCCAATGAGAGATATCTCATTGCTAACACAACATGATATTAATGAATAGCAGAATAAATGCTCATTATCAGACTAATGAATATAAATTTCGCCCTATTTTTCAATCTAGTAAAATATAAATATATATATCTATATATATTATATATATATATATATAGATTATGATATATATATATATAGATTATATATAGATATAGATAATTTAATATATCGCTATCTCCCTGGCTCTGCTCCTGGCTTAGGGCGAAGCAATCTTTTCATATTCACTCAATATATATATATATATATATATAATATATAACGTCCGGTTGTTTCCCGGTATTTCATCATATAGCTACATGTTAAAAATGGGATTTCCATGGTTTGTTTTTTGCTTGAATCTATTTTTTTCGGTTTCTTTGTTCCATAGGTTTTCCTGATGAGGCATTTAATTGCCGACAGCTTGTCTCATAATTGTTTGCACAATTCTGCTACGTCGGCGTCATGAACATTTCTCTCGAATTATATGATATATATATATATATATATATATAATATTATACTATATATTATATACTATATATACTATTGTTTTTCCCCATCAAATTAATTTAGAGACATGTTAACACCCACAACAGCAGTTGTCTTTAGAGTGAGCTCATCCTGCTCTAATCCTTGTTTATGTACCCTCAAGTTGTCCTTGAGTCCCCCCCACGTCTAATTGTATGTAGTAGCCTTCAATCCCCCTCTCTAATTGTATGTGAGCTGGCATTCCCTCCACCACTCAGAATTGACTATCGAGCACAGTTGAGTGATAAACATTAGGCCTACTCTAATTGTTCTTGAGCTCATAATTTGTGAGCAACCTTCATTAACCACATTGTGAGTAATTAATTATATGTCTTCTCTAATTGTTCTAGAGCGACCTTATGTAATTCTGCTCGTGCCTAGGTTGAGTGTTAATTGCATAACCCTATATTAAGGCCGTTTTTGCACTGTTGAATGATTATTACTGTTTCTGACTGGAGTCTATGCAACGATATGACATGAGTTGAATAAATCGAACATTGGCAGCTAACACATATCCCCTTGTGACGTGACCATTTCTTATTGTGCTCTACATTGATTGCTGTCCCTACGGACCACAATATAGTATAGTATATTTAATTTTAAGCCTCTCTATCAGTACAGTCGTGCAGTGGATAAGTTTCGGACGTAATCTTAAGGCCCTGGTCCGAATCTATGTAAGTACATGCTTAAGTTTATTCATATGATGATTACGTACTTGTGCGCGGCCCTAGAATGTGTACATTACCATATAAAACAAAGTGTGTAATCTTGTTTAAATCTTATTTCTTCCCGTTTTCCCTTTGTTGTTTATTGCCCTTTTTCTCAATTGTTTTGCTTGAAATATAACCTTTACACCAGCGGTCAACGTAAATTGCACGTTTGATATGATTCCATACTCAACATGAAAAGTTGGTCATAGGATTGAATAACGTTTTAATTCTTTTATATTTAACCATCAAACCAACAAATACGTTGAGCTGAGATTTCACGCCGTTATTTATTACGTTCCCTGCATTGTTTCGATTTTTACGGCTCCAGTTATTTTACGTTCTGCATGTAGTGAGTCCGAGCTGCCAGTCAAATGCCTGTTTTTTAAGTTTATTTTTACAGGTGTAAACACTAAAATGAGTCATCATGCAGATGAATGAAGCCTTGACTATTGATTCTGACCCTGGTGATAAAACCATTAAGCCTATTTTGATTGAACGGGCATTTAACATTAACCTCTTTATTCATAAAAAAAAAAAAGAGCATATGAAAACATATGACTCTTTAAAGCTAAGCTTAAACCTCATTCTTTATTTTCCCGCATATTGTCCTTGTTTATTTTTTGCCTCATGCTCATGTCTTAACTTATTACCTCAGATCGCAATGAATATGGGAAATGAAATCGTTGTTGTAAATTATTACAATTTCTTTAGTACGATCCTTTTACCATCTACATGTAATATGCTGTTATGCTACGATTTCAAACTTCGGCATTTATTCTTGCTAAGGATGTTTTTGTTTTGGTTTCATTGGATAGTAGACATCCAGGTAATACAGAACAAGTATTGGTCCGAATTTGTTTTCTGAAAGCGTTTGACCCGCCATTTCGCAATGGATTTTGCCTATATATTTGGATTCTGGCAACATTGGAAGTCAATTTGGTGCCAAACCTATGTTTTTCCAATACTGGAGTTTTACATATGAATCACTGTAGTCCAACAAGCTGTGCTTGCAACAACCCCTCCCCCTTGATGGGGGGGGGGGCAATCGTGATAACACGCTGCCTCTATCCCAGGCCCCTTTGAGTTTCTATAATAAGGGTCTATCATTTGTCTTTTTTTTCCTTGTTTGAGTCAGTGGGATGATTACACATTCAAGGTCAGAAAAAGTATGGTCGCATTTTTTTTCATAAAAAAAAAACAAACAGCCGTTTGGCCAGCAATCTTGAATTCCAAA
>JAMKCH010002809.1:0-37797 GCA_023653785.1 Ophioderma brevispina
CGTGAATTGTGCGATTTGGCTTGTTGGTAGGTTGTGAATCATGCTTAAATACCACCCAAAGGTCCACCCCTGCAGCAGATATTACAGTGGAAGCGTGTTGCCACATCTGAACAATTCTGACAGCATCTATACTCTGATGGCGTATCTATTGAAAACCCTTTGAGGTATAGGGTGTAAAACCAGCCGCAAGTTTTGTACAAACTGCTTTGAACAAACATTTTCATATAATACATAATGGATAAATACTGACACACACCCAGTCAGCATCAGTTTGAGTAAATCCTTAAAAATCTGGCATGCAATGTTATAATGTATTGTGCATGGAATGAGCATGTGTAGGTGGTGCTACTGAGTAAATACCTTAAAAATCTGATCTCGATACTGATATAAAATTCAATTGTGCGTTTATTGAATTGTCAATGTGTAGGTTATTGTGTTCTTGACTCACACACTAGCACTACAGGCTGGTGCTGGAGACCAGACAAAATGTTTTTTAGAGGTAGTAAATACAATTAGGACTATGTGGCGTGGACCAAATAACCAAACTGTATAACAAATTATGTTGTCCCATTTGGGGGGCTAAAGGAAAAACAAGTGTAAATTCATAATAAAATTATTAAATCACGCATAACTGTCTGTTCCCCACATTAAAAGGGCACATTTTCTTAAAAATAAATAAGATGTCACCTCAATTTCTTTTTCCCAATATCAGAGACCCAATGGATATGTACAGACTTCAACAAACCAGAGCTTAACAGATAGTACCACTGCCCGGGTATGTGGGGCCATTGTTATAGCCAGGTGTTACACCTCCACGATTCGGGTTGGGTGACAAATACCCGTCCTCTCTCACAAAACTAACCAGTTGTACATTTAATATAGGTCTGGACACGAAATTGTCTTCTGAAAACGTGGTCGTGTATTGAATAGAAATGAAGTTAGCAATAAGGTAAGGTTTTGGGGCTGCCAAGTTGTTTTAGGTCAAAGGCTTGCCCAGCAAAAATTCTCTCATGATGTTTGTTCATGTTTCTTCCTTTCGAATTAAATGATGAAAAACATGGCCAAAGGTAATTGAACAACGCACTATAGAAGATCAATATTATTTATTTGTGAATGAGGGTTAGTATTTTGTCCTGAAAAAGTACTCAGTCTAAATTGGAGGGCGGTAAAAGCTGAAATCTATTTCAGCTGTTACAATATAACAATGTCCGCACTCCCACATGAAAAGTGATCTGAAGTGTTTTTCTTATACGCCATACCGGGCCGGTGGTGACTTGAATATCTTAAACTCCATTGTTTGCTGCAGTCTATGTGTACCCACTAGTCACTGATCTGGGAATGAATTTGAAGTGACCATTGTGTCTTTTGCAAGAAAATGTGCCAGTTTATTTGTGGGAACAAGCGATTTAAATGATTTTAAATAATTTATTTGAAATTTACATGGTTTTCCCTAGCCCCCGATGGAGACAACAAAACAAAACAGCAGAGAAGGACATGCCCCATAGCCTAAATGCAAGTAACTTCTTGAAAATAATATAAGGGCACACAATATATTACTTTAGTGCCGTCATCGACATCGAGCGCAAGCTGGCATTTCAACATACTACCGCAATTAGTGACCCCAAAAAATAAGACACCCTAGTGCCTTTACGGATTAAGCCACCTCGGTCGGTGGGGTCCCATGTAAATCAAGGAAACTGCCTTTAATGTCCAAATACAGAGAAGCCAAGATTGATTTGCTCAAGCTTAGTGGGCCCTCTCTGTGGTAGGGACCTTTAAGAGTCAAAATGGCAGTTGACTATACCGGAAATCTTTATCAAACCGAATTCTGGTCTACTCACAAAATGTTGTACTTTTGGACAAAAATATTATTCAACCATTATTCTGTTCCATTTACAATCTCAGTTGTAATTAACATTAAGGAAAAAATAGGTCTAATGCACTTATCTGAAAGCAAGTAGAACTAACAAGCTCTCATGCGTTGGAGAGCCTGTCCGAAAATACAAGCGCTGCATGGATCGTGTGGGGTCAGTCCAGTTTGAAATCCGAGGTAGTTACTTACACAATATTGATATGGTGAATAAAATTTACGTCATGTCGACCGAAGGCACTAAATTGCGCACTTGCCCACCTGAACCAAATATGCCTTAACACACTTCATTCAGCTGCTGTCTAATAAATAGATAAGTTCAGATGATTGAGTGAAGGGAGAGGTTAGTATGGCATCTACTCTTGTCTGGGAATAATGTACATTATTAATGGCAATGGTACAGATTGTAAATAATACGGCTTAGTGTTAAAACACGAAAAGGGTTGAAAGCGCAAACGCTAGTGAATTCGGCAGCCTCAATGAAAGGTTTGGTATGTTAACTAACCAATCATACTGGCAGAGGTGCATAGGCAAACAAAATTACAATTTAAACAAACACATATTTCTAATGTGAATGCATGAGAAGTGAGGAAATAAAACAATCTTTTAATTGTTAGAAATGCAAGTTTTCAACCTCTAACTGATAAAACCGATTCTTCTTTTTGGGTTCACAAATGCAATCTCAAAATTACAGCAAACTTTGTTGTGGGGGGGTAAAAAACTTAGGTTGGGTTTTATGCTTAAACTCCAGTCAGATTTTTTGAGTAAATAGTTCTCATTGAAGAACCAGAAAACCAAAAACGTGAAATGGAAAACTGCAAAGTCTAACAAGACGAACTCGTATTTACGCGGCGGCGATGCGTAAAACATGTCCCCCGAAATGTCGCGATCACTAATATGTGATAAATGCAACTAAAACAAAACCCCTCCCCAACACCGAAACATCTCAATCCCTCCCCAACACCACGCAAACACCGCACCCCCTATCCAACACACGAAGACACACTCACCCCCCTGCCCAGCAACACCAACTCCCAAAAACACTCTGCAAAAACTCCACCCCTCCGCAACACCAATACCCAACCCCTCCCAACAAAACCACATACCCAACCCTCCCACAACACCCCGCAACAATCCACCCCTCCCCAACACACAACCCTCCCATATGGCATAGTATTCTCATGTATCGAAGGACATTTTGCTATCTGATGTACCGTTCAGAGATACAGCAATTATGCATATTTGACACTCATTTTGCATACCTAAGCCGGCATATATACTAATTTCCCAATTGCAAAACACAAAGATGTGCCCCATGATAGGCTTCATGCGGCGCAGGACTTTTGAGTATCCGATGTACGTTCAAAAATATAGCAATTACGCATGATTTTTGCATATTAATTAGCTCATTTGCATACTCAATTTGCCCGAAATATGCCCAAAATCTAATCAGGTCACGAAACTCGCAGCCCTTCATTCCACCAAGTTACATACTATACACTTACGGCATCAAAGAAAAACGTGTAACAGGGGCCTTGCAGGAAAATTCTCAAAAATTATGCATACATTAGCTTAATTAGCATATTTTAGGGCCACAACTATAATCAGGTCGAGAAATAATAAACCGCTTCTTTCCACCAAGTTAATCATTGTGGCCCTTACGGAACACTCCGATAAATCGTATACAAGGCTGGGTTAAACATTTCTAGGACAACGGACGACAGGACGCTGCTCATTTCTAGTTCCCCGTTCGAACTCGTTCGGCGGGGGACAATAATAGCATGCAGTAGCTGATCAATGCAATAATCCTGCTTTCTGTAAAGGTGCATAGGGCAAATATCATCTCGTAGTATAGTACTATTTTGGCACACTTGGAGCATCTTTTCTACCAAAAATGCATGTCATTTAAGTGGCAAAAGAACGACGCCGCTAAGTTATTCACACTTTTATGAACAGGGTATGGCTCCACAAAGGTGTTGTATAAACTTCTTGCATGCGCATGACAAATTATTTTATCTGCAAGTTGTCTTGGTTAAATACCAAGATGCGGGGAACTGTTCAGTCCAGTTGTAATAAGTATAGTAAAGACTAAGGCTCGTATTCTTATAAAACAATGTTTACCAATTGTAATGAGTAATTGTTGGTGAGGTGGATTCATAAAAATTATGAAAAAAGGTTAATTTTTTCCCAAAGTAATATGCAAGTGCAGAATGTTATTGATTTTGGTATAATATATTTGATGCTTTTACCATAGTTCAAAATATTATCCCTATCTACCTCACTACTTCAGATATAAAGGTTGAACTAAACAGTCATCAAACACTTGGAATACGGACCTAGAAGTCTTGCGTTGTGTTATACAATACAATTGCTACTGTAACCCTTTATTGCTGAAGAGTTCAGTCTTGTGTAAATACAAGGGCAAATTTGACAAGATACTTGTCAGCCACCTAAGTTTAAATGAGGAAAAAGACCTTAGACAACAGAAAAAGTTCTGCAGGTGGTCAGACCCTTTAACTAGAGTTGGTCATTTTTTTTTTTACTCACTTCCCTCAATTTTAATGAAAAATCCAAATGTTTGACCAAAAAAGTCTGATTTTGCATACATGCATTCAATTAAAATACCCAAATTGGCAAATCACAATCAGTTGGGCCTGCTGTATTTTTTTTTTACGTCTTAATTATCTTTTGGAAAATAAAATGTTAATGTTTAATTTTAGAAACTCTGGATTGAAATAATATTTAGCAAACTGGTTGAAATGAATTTTATTATGCCTACATATTGTCTCAAACCAGAATTCCTTTTATGACTGTACTAAAAACAAGCATTAAAAACATTTTCAATTATAATCTTATCATGTGAGTACAATAAGTTGTTTGAAGAAATGCAATAGATTGCCAATTTAAGCATATTTTCTGTAAATTAGTAACATCCTAGCTTAGCTGATCTTGGGGTCACTCAGGATACCACCCCTTGATTCAAGGCTTAAGACAGGAAAATGTGTTGTTACAGGAATGTACATTATATCAGGAAGCTATTGTGTCCCCTGGCTGATGTAATGGATGTCAAGTTTCCTGTTACAGATTTAATAAAATTTAAATTTTGTCAACACATGGCTGATGACCACTGCATGAAAAAGTGGGGAATTCGGGAAGCGTCTTCCCATGAAAATTTGGTAATTAGAGGGAAATTTGGAGGGAAATTGTGCTTTTATACATTTTGGAAAATTTGGCAGCTGGCTTCTTTGAGGGGAGTATCTCATTACAAAAGAGTATTAAATATGTAAGCAAAACATCAGAGACTTTTTGAGAATTTGTGTATTCCCTGACTGCATTTAAGGATCTCGTTCAAAAACCTAATGAACAGCAAGACTGAGAACACAAATTAGATACCCATGCCGACGGGAAACTTAATTTCCAAGCACCAGATACAACAACTTCTTGTACTCGCATGATATACTCCTGATAAAAAAAAAATCACCCCATTGCACACTTTATAACAGTGCAATCTAACATCACACTTGAATGCAATACTTGACAGCCATTGTGCATTGTTTCAGAAGGGTGCAAAAGCTGTATTTTGCATACCAAATGATTCAAAGAACATTTTGTTAACTTAATACAACAGTCTTTAGTTGTATTTTTTTACCATTTGTATCCCCACATACAAATCATGTACTGGGGGGGGGGAGATTATTTGACGATGAGTATTCTACACCAACTTATTACACTAAGAGCACCAATCATAAGAACATAGATGAACAAGGTGTGCGGGGGAAGATTTCCTCTCAATTTTTTTATACTTAACTGAGATTAAAGCATAAAAAGTGAATGCTTGGAATTATACAATGGTAACATTAATTGCCAAAAAATATTGGGTGGCAAAAAATGAAGATATTATAGCACAGATTATAGACAGAAAAAAATTAAATTACATACATAAAATTTGGGAACGGTAAGAGGGTTCGATATGTATCGAATTCAAAAATCCGGAAAGAGTTCCACATGTACCCCACTTTTAAAATTGCAAAGGAAACAAATTCTTTTTTTATTTATGGCCTTACACTAACAAATACCCTAACAATAAGGCCAAAAAAAAGAGAATTTGTTACATGTAGAACTTTGAAGGGTACATAGGGAACTCTTGCCAAAAAGGCTAATACATGTGAAATTAAATTCCTGTAATCTAATCGCCCAATGAAGAGACTTGAAAATAGTTCTCTTTTTTAAAGTTGTTTGATTGTCTTTGTTACTAGGAAGATGACGTCTTAAGCAGCAGCTTGTAGAACATTGGTGAGTTCCTTGAAGCTGCGTACATACCACTGGGCCTCCTCTTGTACCCGTGCCCTTACTTGGTTACCTCCAAATCCTATGAACGCATCCTGTAGATGAATCAAAACCAATGAACGATATGAAGATCAGTAATATGCAAGATACTACAGACAATTTGTTCAGCACAGAGCCCAATAGTTATTCACATTTGTTTTTGTGATCTTAGCATTTTTTTGTTCATGATTTAAAAGATACCCTTAAATTAGGAGTAGGATACAGGGTTCAGTACCAGGACAAAGTGTTTCCTCTAATTTGATGACTTTATATGCATACTGATGCCAGTTGTGGGGAAAAAAATCAGATGAAGCTAGGAAAACCCAGCCTAAAACAGGAGAAATTCAAGATGGCCACTTATTGAAACAAAAAGTTAAAAATTATATTCAATTGTGGCTCTTTTCTAATCTCTTGTCAAAAATATGGCACATAAAATATGTTTTGAGGTTGAAGAATCAATTGTGTTTATGTTGCATGATGTTTAAGGAATTCACATTCTTGAAAAACGGTCATTTTGTGCCCAAATTTGGTTTGAGTGCGCTTTCTGGAAATTTTCCGCTGCCATTATTAAACCTTAATATTATACTTTTTCAGCATGAAGATAATTAAATGTGTGACATACTCAAGAAATTAAATTGTTAATTTTAATAGTTCCACAGGCAGGGCATGAAAAACTATTTCCCAGGAAGATAGCTGCAAAATTTTCCAAAATGTATGTTTTGTGTACAAAAAGGTACAATTTCCCTCCAAATTCCAAAATTACCCACCAAATACCAAAATTTCATGGGAAGGACCTTCTCCAATTCCCCATTTTTTCATACCATTGACTTTATTTGTAGCACTCATTTGAATACATTCTGGGGGATGCTCCCATTCAAAACACAGGGATCAAAGCACTTTTTACCACGTAGAGTTCTCACTAAGTGTTTTAGTTTGTTAAGGGAGCCACTTGAAAGCTTTGCAAATACTACTTACCGTATTGTTCCTAATAAACGCCCCGGGGGCGGTGCATTTTTCAAAAGGGAGGGCGTTTATTACAGTAAAAAATGTAAAGTAAAAAATCGTGCAAAAATCACCTTACACACGCTTATTTTCGCTGATTACCAATAATACAAAACGAACGAGCAGGGGGACGCTGTTTTCGCACCTCCTGAGGTCAAAGTTCCATACTAATTAAACTATTACAACTGTGCACAACAGCGATTATGATATATGCATTACGACAGTCCCAGCCATCAAATCATGTGATTTCGGTCAGCTCAACTCATTTCTTGAATTGTTTTATCCAAAAAAAATCGTTGGGGCGTTTATTAGAGCAGGGGCGTTTTATTAGGAACAACACGCTAGGTGTTCTTCTTACTTAAGGAATCCTTCAAATTTTATAGGTTTGGGTTTCACTTTTGCTAGAAGACCTTCATGAAGATAGCATCAAGAGCCATTTGGCTTCAACAAAAAAAAAATCCTCCCATATCCATATTCTATCAAACAGGAACTATTCGAAACTATTTAAAATGACTTCCAGTTTCAAAACTATTACAACACTGCTTTATTTAGAATTCACATTTTGACCAGCTTTGCTTCAACACACAAAAAACTGGGGAATTTTATTATTTGGCATGCCTGTTTTTTTCAAAGAGTGAGCATTGTGTTTATTGTCTGCCTCACGGTGGGCGTACAAATTCAATGATTTTCAATCACCATTCGACAGAGTTGTATACATGTACACAACAAAAAATATAGTTACAAATAAGCAAGGTAAACATAAAATTGCACGCACCAATGGATTTATCACTCTGTATGGGTAATTATATACTACAGCTACTGATAGTTCCAGTATGATTGCATCATGCACACCAAATTGAACCAATACAGACCAGGGCATCTACATTAATCATTTGGCAACGTTACTTGGAATTTTTAATTTCCAGGGTCGCCATTTTCATGCCTGCCAACAATGAAAGGCCAATAATGACCTCACATGAACCTTAAATTCTCCTCTGACCACTTGCACCTGGACACGTCATATGACCAAATCCTCGGGATTATATAATTATGAATGACTGGTGACTTGTCTAATTTTGTATCCCAGTTGATATGTCGAGAGCTAAGAATTACATGGTTCTGACATTTTGGGTTTTTGCGAGATAGTATTTTTGAAATTCACATTTGCTAAGCTTTAAAATGATAGTGGAAACCACAACAAAATTTTTAGAGGCAGAGAAACCAAATTTTATATCAGGGTTGTAAAAACAATAAATCGACCTAACAAAAGAAATTGATATCGTGGTTCGGGCGACAGGAAAAAACTTCTTTATAACAGAAAGAATTTTTCTTATATCAGATTTTGTAATGAGGTCTTACTATATATAATTTTTTCAGGTTTTCAAAATGTAAATTAAATTTGTTTAAAGGACCCACTTTTGGTTAGATTTCTTTTGTTTCATATTGATTTTGGTAAACTTAAAAGGTCCATATGACCAAAATGTCAGTTAGAATCTTGTAATTGTCAGCTAACAATTTGTTATTAATGACAAATTTTTTTATGAATCATGACATGTTAAAGCTATTCAACTCAAAATTGCTATTCTCAAACCAAAATTTCAAATTGCTCACAATTACTGGTAATCTGTGCAGGCAGTGTTGGAAATGTGCCAAATTGTCAAGAGTACTCACATAGCCACAAAGGATTACTATATCGGATCTCTGGCATTTAGTGAAAACTCTGCCAGAGTCAATATTGTCCATGCAGATAGAGTGCTTTTGATCTTCTACGGGTGAGTGACATCAGTGCATATTCAGTGGTCAAACCTTACATCATATTAACTGAAAGCACTGGCATACACGCGCATGCATCCATGTGTGTTTAAATGTAGCACTTAGATGCGCACGCAAAACAGCAGCCTGAACGTGCTGATGTCATCAACCTGTGGAAGCTCTATGCACTATATGTTCTCTGGATGTTTTAAGTGAGCCACACCCAGACTCCATACCTTTGTGTCAACATGCAATTTTCTAGACTTTGAGCCATCAGTCATATGCCATTAAGAGTGTTACATCTTCTCTAAATGCAAGGATTTATGACTGGAGTATAGGCCTATGCTCAATTATAATATTATTATAATTATTATATTTTTTGCAAGAATTCCTGGATCAGGAGATACTCCCAAACCATTTGAGTTGCTGTGAAGTTAAGGTGCTTGTTCCGATTTATGTCTATTGTATTCTCTACTTAATATGAGAGCCTGACACTTGTACACACTGACCATCAAGTACCATGGGAAACAAACTTGCGGTTTTGATGCTAGATGCGATATTGCATAGTGCAACGCCCTATTCACTACTGTGCTAATATTGATGGTTAACCACTAAAATGGTAGTTTTTAATCTGTATCTTGAGAAAGAAATGGATTTGAACGCTGAAATTTCTGAACAATGAGAAAAATATGGCCTTTCACCTGATATCAAAATTGATACTACTTCCGGTTAAATCAGGGGGTCCCAAAAGCGACCGGAACGAGCACCTTTATTCTGCAGTTCAGGTGCAGTCTTTGGAACAATCACTTTTTTTACATCAGGGTCCATTCCTTAAACTAGTGCGTAGCCCTTCATGTAACTCATGCGTATGTCCTACATAACAGACCTTTTCATACCAGTACACGGTGCGTTGGACAAATTGGTCCACTCAGGCATGACATGTATGCACGTGGATTTACGACCAAGTTTCACGAAAGGACCCCTGGTAGCGGTTTTCTCATAACAGTGGTACCGGTACCTCATCAGCTTGTACAAGTTTTTATAAATTGCAGGGTTTGAAGCCTGTTATAACAATGTTTCACTTTACCATTACAAGCGGATGGACTACCTTAGGGTTAGTATTGTTTTGGTGTCTGTGTGTGTGCGCGCGCATGCGTGTGTGTACGTGTATGTGACATGTGCCTGTGTATTGCTTGTTCAAATAACTTGAGTGGGTGGCAAGTGAACTTACAGCTGGAGGGCAAGCCTCGAGATCTGTCGACCCATCACCAATCATCACCACATTCTTATAGTGGAATTTGTCCTTGATCATTTTAATGACTCGGCCTTTTCCACCACTCCGACATGTTGGTTGACTCTCATCAAAGCCAGCATATTCACCTGTGGAGAGAGGATGGTTGCAATGTAGTTCATTCATTACATGTCCAAGCATTTGGTAGGACTTTTGATTTTCAGTTAGGCAACAAAAAAAACCTGCTTTACGGGCCCGACCGACCCCAAATTTTTGCAGAATTTTTTTTTAGTTTTTCCAAAAATTGTGTGAAATCAGCCGGTTTTTAGCCCAAATTTATAAATTTTGTCTACTTTGTTTTTTAGAAAATTTGTAAAATGTTAATTTTTTTCCTGATTTTTCAGATTTTGGGGCCATTTTAGGCCAATTCTGACCGCCATAAAAGAAAAAAATATGCCCGCCCAACCGACCCTACTTGAAAAGGTCCGCTCACCCGTAAAACGTTTTTTTCGTCACCTTACGTACCTTTATTCAAGCTTAATTTACACTGTATGGGATACATGCTGCATTACTTTTTTTTGGTCTTTAAATCTAAAATCAAATGATCTACGTACCATTAAAGAAGAACAGAAGTTTGTTAGCATAGACATTTTGACGTGGCACTCCTAGTTCCTTTGCGACCTCTTCTACGATGCCGAAAAACCCTCCTGTTATGATGTACACTTGTTTTCCTTGGTTGTGTAACACTTGTATAAGCTCCCTGTCATATGAATGCAAGAAAGAGAAACCACATTTTTAGTGTTTGCAGACTTTTTGCACCTTCTGAAACAAAATTAACCACACTTTTGTTTTGAAGACATTGACTGGGGACTGTTTGTATTTAACAAAAGGATGCCCTGTCAAATGCATTATCTTTAAAGGGATTTATTGGCATAAATCTATTGGCACATATATAATGAAATATCCCTAAATAAGACGTACCAGATGGTTTTCATGGTCATTGGAGTATTCCTTGCGAAAAAAAATCCAGATTATTCCGACAAATGTCACGACTGTACTGCGATCATGGATGTTGCCATCTTTATTCCCTGTGCTATATTTACAACGTTGCACGCAATACCAAAACAGAAGCCAGCGTGATATATTTCGCTGGCTTCTGTTTCGGTATTGCGTGCGACGTTGAAAATATAGCACAGGGAATAAAGATGGCAACATCCATGATCGCAGTACAGTCGTGACATTTGTCGGAATAATCTGGCTTTTTTTCGCAAGGAATACTCCAATGACCATGAAAACCATCTGGTACGTCTTATTTAGGGATATTGCATTATATATGTGCCAATAGATTTATGCCAATAAATCCCTTTAAGTTACAGATTTCCATCTAATTTAGCCAAATTTGACAAGCCTCCTCCCAGTTCCTATTTCAGAAAGGGTGGTCAAAGAATAAGTGTTGAGCAATATGCCCCTGAATGACCTTTGACCTCATCAGTTACCCCACATCAGACTCCTAGTCTCAATGTATTTATACCAAGTATGAACTTGATCCATCACTACACCAAAATGCTAGATATTTTAACCAAATACTAGCCAAAAAAAAAAAAAAAAAAAAAATATCCCTAAATAAGACGTACCAGATGGTTTTCATGGTCATTGGAGTATTCCTTGCGAAAAAAAGCCAGATTATTCCGACAAATGTCACGACTGTACTGCGATCATGGATGTTGCCATCTTTATTCCCTGTGCTATATTTTCAACGTCGCACGCAATACCGAAACAGAAGCCAGCGGCAGTCGTGACATTTGTCGGAATAATCTGGCTTTTTTTCGCAAGGAATACTCCAATGACCATGAAAACCATCTGGTACGTCTTATTTAGGGATATTTCATTATATATGTGCCGATAGATTTATGCCAATAAATCCCTTTAAGTTACAGATTTCCATCTAATTTAGCCAAATTTGACAAGCCTCCTCCCAGTTCCTATTTCAGAAAGGGTGGTCAAAGAATAAGTGTAGAGCAATATGCCCTGAATGACCTTTGACCTCATCAGTTACCCCACATCAGACTCCTAGTCTCAATGTATTTATACCAAGTATGAACTTGATCCATCACTACACCAAAATGCTAGATATTTTAACCAAATACTAGCCAATTCCAGCCCTAGATCACAATATGCAAATGAACTCATTAACATAATTATGAATATGCAAATGAATCATAACTGCAAACAATAGAACTTAGTATCCCATGACGTTTGAAGTTAATTGGTTCATGGACTGAAGAGTTGCAGAATGTTGAAAAAGTGCTAACCAAAAGGTGTATAATATTAAATGTTTGACAGACACACATGGGCACACACAAATAATGCTGACATCAAGGTCTTTCCGATTGCATCAGACGACCTAAAAATCAATCTAATTGAACCAATAAGTTGAAATAACAATTTAACACTTGATTAGTAAAATGTTAACACTATCTGTGATTATGAAACAATATTTTGACATAAATAAAACAAATACCTTGCAAATCTTTAGCAATTTTCTTCCGAAATGTCAATTTTGTGCAATTTTTTAGGCAAAAGCATTGAAATCTACTTGTGCTAGTTTGGTCTTTACAGTCTTTTTTTTTATCTACATGTACCTTCTACCTAGCATGCTTTTGGCACAAATATGGACACTGCACCAACTGGTGTGTTGCCTTTGAATTTGTATACCATTGCTCGAAAGGCAATGTTTTATTCTGCGTATTTTATTACAAATATTGTTTCAGACCACAAAAATTCTTCAGGCTTATAACAAATAAGAAACCCTAAAAATTTAGCTCTAAACAAAACAATGTTTGGTCGTTCCCTTGCCTGACAGTCCCCAAAATAACATCCACTCCTAGAAAATGTCAAGATACATGTTAAACCATGCGTACATATAACAATGCGAGAAGCATTATGAAATTTAGTGATACCAAAACCCCTGAATTAGTGAATGAAGCGCATAAGCTGAAGATCAAGTACCCGGTAGCGAGCTAGATTTGAATGTTTTTACATACATCAGAAGCACTCCCCATAATTCTCAAGGATGAATACAATTTTTTTTTGCAAATTTGTCTATTTTTCAGTATTTTCAGACAAAAACAATGCGCTGGGGTTATCAAAAAGTGTGTATGAATGTTCAAAAAATAGATTTTTGGGTGAAAAGTAAGAACTTTTATTTAAAAAAAAAAGATTTAGAGGCAAGCTTAAAAACTACATAAAACATTCAAAAGTATATGTAGCTGGGTTGATAGGAAACTGTGGTTCTGAAAATGTGAAGTGAATTAGGGGTTCATTCATAGTATTTTGGGTATGAACGCTTGTTTATGCCCAAGGGCTTGCCCGAGGGCATAAACAATATTCATACCCAAAATACTATGAATGAACCCTGTTCATGTATACCGTACTTTTTTACTAACTTTTACTTACAAAATTAAATCATTACATATCAAATTCAGTCTGAAATTGCATGATTTTTGACCACTTTCGGCGTTCGTCACAGCAGCCATGCATAAACGTTTATTTACATATGGTCATGTGACGCGTATTGACCAATCGTGTACGCTGATACATACGAGGTATACATGAACAAGTGTACAAAGTAACAAGATAAACTTGTTAAATACCTGGCAGTAGTAGTAATAGTTGCATATTTTCTGTAGTTAACACTTGATTGGTGCTATTCAAGGTATTTCAAATGGATAAAAGTATACAAGAAAAGTTAGATATATTGACATTGACAGTTGACACTATCCTAACTAAATTGCAAGGGTCATTTTTTGTTGCTGTTTAGTGGCCCAAATCATTCCAAGAAACGGCTCTGAAATGGCATGCAAAATCAATGAACGATCAATAAATATATTTTTCATATTTCCTAATTTTGCATACATCTTTGTCCTCAGCCTTGTATGACAAGGGACAAATCAATAGGGAAACACCAAATGTTACATTTCAAGGGGATGGAAGATTTCAGAAGCAATCTTTGGCATAAATTTGTTTTATTTCAAATTAGGTGGGTGGGAGCAATTTCTGTATCAATCAATGAGTTAAATATTTATTTTGTTCATCACATAATGCAACAAAATACAATATGATGACGAGCCAAATTTGTGACACAATGTATGCCAGATTTATTAAGGGGGTGCGGGACTTCAAAAAAGCGGGCCTCATTTGTGAAAGTGGACCCTAATCCTCCTAAAATTGTCAAACTTTTTTTGGACATTTTGAACATCTCATCACCAAAAAGTGGACATTCTTGACAAATTGTGTCTAAATTGCGCACTTTTTTATCAAGGTATTTCAAATGGATAAAGGTATACAAGAGAAAGTTAGATATTGACAGTTGAGTGACATAAACTAAATTGCAAGTGTCATTTTTTGTTGTTTAGTGGCCCAAATCATTCCAAGAAACGGCTCTGAAATGGCATGTAATTTTCGACCTTTGCATACAACTTTGTCCTCAGCCTTGTATGACAAGGGACAATCAATAGGGTAACACCCTTAAATTTCAAGGGGGTGCAAGATTTCAGCAGCAACCTTTGGCAAATTTGTTTTATTTCCATTTCATAAATTTGTTTTAGGGAGCAGTTTCTGTATCAATCAATGAGTTAAATATATTTATTTTGTTCATCACATAATACAACAAAATACAATATGATGATGAGCCAAATTTGTGACACAATGTATGCCAGATTTATTAAGGGGGTGCGGGACTTCAAAAAAGCGGGCCTCATTTGTGAAAGTGGACCTAATCCCCTTAAAATTGTCCAACTTTTATTGGACATTTTGAACATCTCTTCACCAACAAATTTTGTCGAAATTGTGCACCTTTTTATAAAAAAAAAAATCGGCAAAAAGTGGATCTTTTGTCCCTTTCTACTGGAATTTGTTATTGTGGGTGTGACTACAAAATTCATGCCCCCATATCTAATGGTGCGTTCCTTAACGTTTGGTGAACCAAAAGCACTGACTGTGTCTACACACATGATTGAGACAGCAATTTCAATGACCTGGAACTACACTCGATTTTATAGCCTTGTGTGCACGTGTGTGGGGCATGGGTGTATAAAATTGCTGACTTCACAGTCTGTACACATGGAGACAAAATGTATAAACACTACCATTCATGAGCTTACTTTCAACTTTACTCATACCATTTATCTAAAATTCATGTAGAGTACATTTTGAAGTGGAAGGGGAAAAATACCCTTTTAAAAAACATGGGGATGCTTAAAGGCACTATCAGTGATTTGATAAATCAGAAACCGAAAAAATCATCAAAAATCAGATTTTGCTGTTTGTAACAAGTACAGGTAGCTAACAAAACTCGTCAAAAATAGGAACAGAGGCAACCTAATTAAGACGAATTGGAAATGTTAGTTGGTACTGTCCGTTCGGACACTTACTAACAAACACGTAACTCAATGGAGATTCCGTATATTGAATACTGCCGTTTTTCGTCCTTTTTTGTTAAAGGGGCGTGTTCCGATTATGTGTATCTTGTTCTCCACTTGATATGAGAGCCGGCACCTGCATACCACTTACCATCAAGACGTGCGGAAACGATTGCCGGGTTTTGTAATTGAAGCGATACTTCACATTGCAAGGGCCCTATTCAATACTGTGCTAACATTATGGTAACCACTAAAAACGACATGTTTTGTTTATATCTTTGCAAAGTGTATTTGAAAGCTGAAAATTTCAGGACGATAATGAGAAAAATACGGCTAATCTGATATCAAAAATGTAACTACTCCGGATAAATTTTCCCCCCCCCCCCCCCCCCCCCCCCCCCCTGGGGGGTCCCAGAGGCGATCGGAACAAGCACTTTAATTCTTCAGTTGAAAAAAGTACTTCGACAGACTTATCCTCATTTTAAAAACTACTCCTGAACAATTTCAATATTTTCACTCTGTCAGGTAAATCAGGAGTGTCTTTAACTAGTAATTTTTATTGTGGCTAAATAAAGGGCTTACAGTTTTGTAGTATCTTTTTTAATTAAAAATACTTACATGGACACCAGATGTTAATGTAGGGGATGTTTCGTGATGTTAATCTCCTTGCTTGCAGACTCGGCCTGATGACATTGAGCATGGCTTTTAAAGTGTCCTTGAATTCTGTCTGAATTCATGGCTTTTCTTGTAAGTTCTGCACTTGTGTTCCGACCCCACAATGCTTGGCCAGTTCATCTATTTGCTTCGTCAGTGCATATTGTACTGGTCACCATCAAAACATACGGCATCAGCCTTTTTTAGTTCCTTTCAAATAGTGGGGGTAGTCATGATGGTAGTAATTAACTCTGTTAGTTGAGCAAAAATCAGCCAAAGATGGGGGACAAAAATGCTTAGCTAAATGAAATGATTATCAGTTATGAGGAAACCAACAAAAGATAATTGTTAGTATGGTACAGGACAATCAGTAATTTCATTTTCAACATTTCACCCCTCCCTAATTTTTTTTTTTTCAACTTGGTCAAATTTCCAGAATTGAAATAAAAATTGAAAAATTGGAAGGTCAAAAATTTTAACGACCCCAAATGATTACAGCCTACATCTTCTCTTTTGCTGATTGAGGCCCCAAACATGTGGTCTCGGAACAAAATTTGTCGAAAATTTCAGAAAATAAGCTGCGATTTTTCTAAAATTTCCGCACTTTTGAGGTGTTTTGAAGAAAATTTGGTGAGAATTGCTGGCATGAAAAGTAGGGCTTCTGGAACGAAAATGGGGGCACTGGAACTGAAAAGAGCCTGAAAAATGAGGGTCTTATAGGTGGCACCTACCCAATTTCCTTTCAATGTGACACCCCCCCCCCCACTCACCGGGAAGAAAGGCTGTTGCCAGCAATACAGCATACCTTCCAAAATTCGCTTTGAATATTACATGCCAGTCCATCTCCTCTTGCAAGTTGCAGCCAGTATTGAGTGGTTTTAATATCTGGGTTTTCGCACATACCAGTAAACAAGCATCATGAATCGCCGGTAAACAATGATTAAGGATTTGCCAGGAATTAGCTCAGCTTAATAATTTACCAAGTTCAAAATTTCTCTGTGGATTTTTGGGAGAAGAGATTTACTTGGATTCTGAAAGGGAAAGGGATTTTTTAACAGGGAGGGGTATTTTCCAATGGGTGAATTTGGGCTCTTCTCCATAAACACTGTTGTCCACTGTACAAACGGTCAGTTCATTTGGGCTGGTGGTGGGGGGGGGCGGGGGGGGGGAGGGTTTGAGCAGCTGTTCGAGCCCAGTCCAATCTTTACTAAATCATTTATTATTCTTATACATCATCAAATCAGTCATGTATGGTGGGTAAAGCGGTTGCTCTGGCTTTTTTCGCTACAATAGCCCCTACTATCTTCTCTCCCTAGCCAGGAGTGGTAGCATTCACACACCGGGTCAATGTGCCACAAAGTCCAGAGTTTGGTATATACAGTCCTTTAATGGCTTTTGACACGAAATCCGTGCAGATATGAAAACTTGATGTCTTAGCAACCCTATAGCCGATTTTAAAAATTACAACCGGTGCACAGCTCATGCTTAAATCCGTGAAATGTGACCTAAAAAGCAAAAATTGACTGAAAATTGAAGCTTAACCACAGTCGTTCTCCCATTACGGGTGTATTTCGTAATTTATTGGTAATCAGTGAAAAAAAGCGTGCTCGTACCTATTCTAAAGAAAATAAACGGGAACAATCCAGGGGCAACTCACTGATCTAGTTGGCGGACTGCTTTTAAATTGGAATTTTTAACGGTAAGAAATCACCGTTTCAAAATAATCAGATTTTAACCATGAATGGAAAATTAGTCAGGAAACAACGTTGGCGTATAAGATAAATATAATTTAGGCCTACATCAAGGTAAAGATTTTCAATAAGTGCTGTTTTTGTACTGATTCTGAATTGGCTTATTCCGCATCGGATCCGCGGCGCACCCACCCCGGCTTCTTCAATACACTCCCGTGCGTAGCGTTGTAGGAGCTAGGTACGAACGGCGTTGCAACATTACGGACGGGACACCGGGGTGGGACGACTCAAGTTTCCGCCTATTTTTGTTCAAGTCTGTTCACATTGGAAGAGTGGGGGGGGGGGGGAGTACCAGGGCCAGGTGGGGCAACATTCTCCTTCCTTTTCTCTCTTCTTCCCCCTTTCTTTTCCTCTTCTTTCCCCCTTTATCTTCTCTTTCCTATTTTACTTTCTCCTTTTCATTTTTCTCTTTTCCTTCTTTCTTTCTCTTTTTCCACTTTCTTCATCTTTTCCCCTCTTTTTCTTTGCTCTTTTCTCTTCCTTCTCCCTTTTTTCCTTCCATTTTTTGTCGGGGGGGGGGGGCCGCTTGCCCCCCTGCCCCCCACCCCCCCCCAATGGTTACGCACTGCTTCATGGCTTAAATGTCACATCTGAAGAGGGAAACCATCACTGAATGTCAGTGGGAACAGAAAATTGAAGAATGGACCTCACTATTAGTCATATTTTTTCAACATCATGTTCAAAGCAAAGAGCAAAATGCATTTCAACTTCAAATGATTCATTATTGTAGAGATGAATTGCGAATGAGTGAAATGATATTTCCAAACTGGTGTTACTCAAGTAAAAAAAAAATAAGGATAATAAAATTTAAATGTATTTTTGTTATTTTGCAAATTGTTGCAAATTTTAAAAGAATAAATCTTACCTAGGCCTAAAATTAAAGAACCCATCTTTTAATATGTTCAAAGCTTAGAGTTAGAGTCTCAGTCAGGCTAGGTTTGAGATTCAGTTTTCACTAGTACAGGGAAGACCTTGACGTCGTTTTTTGACATTGGTGGTTCGGCGTAGAAACCGTCGTAGAAATGAGGGTGATAAATGTCAATGCAGAAGATTGATAATGAATGTATGACATGCCTGAAATTTCAGTATGACTCGTTGTACTTAGGGTACTCATTCGTCTCCTCACTGACGGAGACGAGACATCCACGCACAGATCTGCTGCGGGGGGCAAGGTCAAAATAACGTTGTTTTGAAATTGTGTTAGTCCATGAAAAAACTTTTTTTTTTTTAAGGAATATACGGTTAAAAGTGGAAGGACAATTTTTGAGCTACATTAATTTTCGCACTTTTCGCGCAATTCTGAGCTTGCTGCGAAATAAAACCTGCGAAAAATGTTTATTTAGTGTGTAGGTCTATGTAGGTTAGCTGAAAAGAGCGAATTTAAAAAAAAGCAAAATGTTAAAAATTGCTGAACAGCGGAGAACAATTACACGCGCGAATATTCTCACTTTACAGGATATGAAATTTACCTTGGGAATGTCAGCTTGCTAACATGCAATTTATTTCTAGAACACCGTCGCGGAGCGCTATGGTTGACCCCTCGATTTCATGAATGACCTATTGTCGCTCCACCCGTTTCCCGTTTAGGGCGAGACGGAATCCATAAATGGAACCCATTTTTCGTCGTTAATTTGGAATGGACACTTCGTCGCCTGCCCGCCCACATCTTTTGTGATTGACACGTTGAAGGTTAATTTTTTGATCCTGGCAAAGGAGTGTTCAATGTCAAGTCGAAATGCAATTCACGCTGTGTTTCTACGATGGATATTTTTGAAATTACGGCCGGCCTGGGGTTAAGTCATATTTTAGTGTCTTCCTATCCAAAATGATTTATGCTTGGTATATTATAAATCTAGAATGTTTAAAGATATTTGTCCAACTGGTCATGTAATTGAACAAGAAATACTGCCCGAAAAAGACCCACTTCGATCACCTCCTTTTTGCCGAAAGTCAATACTACAAACGCCGGAGGATCTCACTCGTTCACGCAATGGCATGCATGGAAAAATCCCATTCATGCATTCGCGCACGTAACAATTACTCTACTACCTCCGACGTTTCCTAGAAACGCATTGCATAGTTTTGAATCGTCAAAACGTACAAACTGAAATTTTATATTATTGTCCTTTGTTTATCAATCACCTGAAATATTTCGAAACTATTTTTTTATTTGTTGCAATATTTTTTTACCTAGGTGACCGAATACATGATCATTCCCCACCGTGCCGGCAGCCGTCACTCTAGTTTGTTGCAACACAACAATAATAGTTCAAGGAACCGTCACATTGTGATCAGGTGGGGTAACGAGGCTTCACTAGAGGGCGAGATCCTCAGATGGTGCATGACACTGCAATATGTGTGAATAATCTACATTGTGTTAATCATTTTAATCTGTGACCATAACAGTAAGAGAACTTTTCATAAACCTTGAGGGCTTTATATTTATTTTTCTATTTCATGATTTTGTTATGCCCAGAATATTTATTTGCTTCATAGTACATGTTATGACAGCTCTCCCAATTTTTTAATTTACCTTGTTTAGTTACTTGTTTATTTTCCTTGTTATTTAACTTGTTTTATTTACTTGTTTTTTTTATATTTATTTACCATTTTTTTTATGCTCCCAAATATTATTTTTACTTATTTCTTTGTTATGCTCCCGAATATTTCTTTCCTTATTTGCTTCATAGTAATGTTATGACAGCTTCCTATGTCTTTTGAATTTTTTGACTTATTTATTTACTTATAAATTACCTTTTTAAAAAAAGCAAAAAATATTATTATTTATTTGCTTCATATACATTTTATGGACGCTCTTTGCGGGGCTGGATTTTATTTGCTTCAATAGTACATGTTATGACAGCTCTCCCTATTTTGTAATTTTAAATTTATTGATTGAATTTATTCCTTCCACAGAGTCCTTGCATTTACCCTTAAAACCGGTTAAACCGTGGAGTCCTTAAATTTTTTTTGTTGTTTTTTTGTTTACCCTTCCAGATTGCATCCATGTACTCGACCACTATGTCTGAAGTCACACACCACAGCTGATTCTTTCCAATCATAGGCCACATTTGGAGATGAAGCCAAAATACATTTGTGTGATATGATGAGCCAATCCAAATGATTGATCCAGAAAAAAATGGGCTGGTATTCTGACATACTAGGCTAGGTTTTGTTGGCTCCTCACGGGACTGTGCTGGGATTTGGGAAATTATCAGCAGCACGTGCACAAAGCCCACCAGTCAAGGCTGAGAGTAATCGAAGAAAATAGAACTCTTTTGAACATTCCGAAACAAAACTTAAAGAACAAAAAAGAGATAGTGCATTAAACTCATTGTTAAATGAAGAATTTTTAAACCCCCCAGGTAAAGTTCAGTGTTGTGTGTTCAGAATCCTCAGTGTCAGGGGTCCAGGTCCAAAGCATACAGTTCAAGGGGTTCCCGAGCCAGGTCCAGACGCATCGTGTCCGGGGTTCCCCATATCCAGAATACATCAAGTGCAGGGGAACCAGTTTCCAGTTCCCGAATCATCGTTGTCATGGGGTTTCCAGTCCACACGCATCCGGTGTCTAGTTCCAGTCCGAAGCACCACATTGGGTAAGGTTTCAAGCGGAAGAGAGACAACAAAGTACTTCCAGCTGATAATGTGCAGCTGAGAATATTAAAAGAGCCAATAGGGAATTAAAAAGGAACTGGTCCCAAAACTTCGTCCAGAAATGTAAACTGCTGAAGACAGTAAAGAAAAACCTGAACAATATAAAACTTAAAGAAAATCTTAAAAACTGAAATCACGCAAGTAAAAAACTAGCACAACACCTTACAAGAAGAGATAATAAAATAGGGAACACATTAATAATGAGTTGAAAGAACAAACCAATATGCTGTGATCATCTACAAGTCACAGTGGACTTTGAAGATGCAAGAAAAGACAAACGAAAACATGCAAAATAAGTTTAGCAAATGTAAAAGATAACAGAACCAAACAAACAATGTGTTTTCCTGAGCAAGCCAAACTTATTTTTGCAACCAAAGAGGATGTAAACAAAAACAAAGGTAATAGCAAGAATTAGAGCACCTAAACATGATCTTAGAAGTAATAATCACAACCTTGGAAAATGTCGTTAACAAATCAATAAGAGCAACTTCTGGTATTAGAACTGAATGTAACTTAGGCATGTCGCAAGTAAAACCAAATAACTACACACAGTAGCCAACTTATGTGGAAAACTTCCAGAAAAGCTTCCATCAGCTGGAACCCTCAGTAGGATTCTTGAACGAGGCAAAAACAACATGTCGCGCAGGTACAAATTAATGAAGCGATAACAAATGGAATGATCCACAGTACCTTCACCAGGAATTGTCACACAATGATGCTACACCACAAAATACCACCACCATTATCAGGGATCCGTGACATTGCCTAGTGGGAAGCCAATGTCTATAGCATGACGAGGTACAATGTCGGGAAGTGCGCTGGCCAAAAACTGAGGAACTTTTCCAATTACTGTTGGCAGAGCTTGCTCTTCTGCAGTTTTCATCACATGAACGGAAAGCAAGAGAAATGCACCTATGATAAATTCATCACTGAAAACCCATGTCGATCAAGGTGTGATAAACCCATGCTTTTCAGAACAATTACAAGAAATTAGACAACCTTTTGCCACACGTCCACCGTTTTCTATTTGGGATACTTTGATGATATCAACGAAAAATAAGTGAATGGGAATTTTTATTGTAAAATGCCAACATTTTGGCAACATTGGCCACAAGATGTACAAAGTGGAGCTCATGAAGCTCTGGAGTGATGCTAATCATAGGAAGAAAATCCGTATGCATATGGAAATGAGAGTGGAGGGGTTAGGTTGGTGGCGACTGCTGCAAAGGCACCAGTGAGAGGGGGGTGATATGTCAGGATATTTACACATTGGGGAAACACCTTTAAGGAACAGGTGAAACCAAACACATAACATCATTTGTTGGCAAACAGGTTCAACATACTTTTTTACAATGGTGGCTGCTGTGTACTACCATCGTCATCACATAATTGATTTGCTCGCCAATATTCCTGACCCAAACAACCTGTTGAAGGCGGTGCTCTTTGATATCCAGCAAAAAATATATGTTGCCCAAGTACGGGCTTTGGGAATTCTAGATAAATTAGTGACAGGGCCTTTCTGGAGACTAGTGGAAGGTACAGAGAGTATTCTCGAGCTAAATGAAAAATCAATACCTTCAGCATATGGTTGACACTTTAAAGGAGTGGGCAAGTGATGCATCTTCTCTCCTTAGTGGTGATGCAAGGCTCTTTGCACATGTGGAACAACACAAAGATGTTGTGTATGAAGAGTTGTTCAAAGAGACAGGCGATTCAGATCTAGACATGTACACCCAAATATCATTAGAACTTATAATTACTTCATTCTCATAATTGAAAGGCAAGCGAAAGATCATTTGAGAGGAGGTAAATACTTCCAACCTTCAGAAGACCAGCGAAAGGCAGCCAGCAATGTCCCCACGACCAATACGATTTCAGAACGTGATTTTGCAATCCTTGATATTCTGGTGCGTGTAAAACCAGCAGCAAGCTTTTTATCGTTAGAAACATATATTCTGTGGATCAATAACAAACCATCTTCATGGCTAAACAGTATGGACCCAATTCAAAAGGATGAACTAATGAATAGAGCACGAAAACGATACCCCCAAATACAAATACAATATCAGGAACGAAAACGACGCCTCAAAGAACAGCATATTGCAGCACTGAAATCAAAAATGGAGAAGAAAGAGAAAGCAAATGCTAGCCAACGTCTGCAAAAAGTTTTCTTACAGAGGCAGTGGCAAAAATTGGTGGGGTATGGACAACTAACAACCTTAAAGAAAAATTATCACGTCTTGCTCTTGAAGAAAGGAAATCTGCGTTATACACACAGCTGCAATACAACAGAAAGGTGCTGGAGGCAAAGGGATCTGGAGAACTGTTCTGGAAGTCAAGAAATGGGAAGGAACGAGCAGTACAAGAAATGGAAACAAACCTACAAGCTGTTCTTGAGCTTAACAAAATCACAAATTAAAATTGTGGTAATATCACATACCATCCAGCTCCAGAATTCAAAGCCAAAGCAATTCAAACTAGAATTTCGCGGTTCTCGGCTTTCGCGCTCGCTATATTCAAAGAACATAAGCTGTGGGCCGCCCCATGACCTTTGACCCTGGCACCAGCATTTCTGTTAGAGATTTTTTCCAAGAGTGATTTCACTCTTGGACCAAATTTCCAAGGGTGAAAATGAATTTCCAAGAGTGAAAATTTTTAACACGATCGCAGTGCAATTTTTCCGTGAACCTAATTGTGTTGTATTAAAAACTGCCATAATGTTACATTTAAAGCGGCATCAATGTTGATGTATATGTCCCATTTAGCCTCTATTGTAGAAGTTCCCTAATTTTGAAATTCATAAAAGAAACATTGAAACACAAAAGAGCCCAAAACACCATGAACTACCTCAAACCAAAATTTGGATACCAATGCCTGTAAAGCATGGGAGCAATATATCAGGAACAACGAGGTTTTGATTTCTACAAATTTGATACCCCCTCAGCCTGAACGTCACCACCCACCCCAGCAAAAAGATGGGCCATGTATCTTTTCCCAAAAGAAATGGGGTAAAGTCACTCCTTAACACCCCCCCCCCCCAATGATATGAAACCCACCTGTGTACAAAGAAAAAATCTTAAGTATTCTCTAACCTGTGACTGATCCCGGATACCCGGGTACCCGCCCGCGATGTCCAGTACCGGGCTTAAAATCTCCACACGGGATACACGGTTGTGAGAAAAAAATTAATGACAGTATAATTTTGATTCCTAGTTAGACTAGTACTCACAATGCTTCTCAGTCTTTATTGATTTCACATCCTAAATATGAAAACGGATTTTGCAGAAATTATCATGATCACGAACCAATTCTTCCTGCATAGTAATAATATGCCTCATGGTCGTTGGCCTAGTACAAGTGCTTCGTAGATATTTATTGTACAACTTCTGCTACGTGGCGAACCAAACACAACCCGGAAGTAGCAAGAAGTTGAATCTTGATCTGTGGTACCACCGCCAGTGGTTGCGATGCCTGCCAGACGATGGTGGCCAAGCCTCAAATAATACAGCACCAAGCAAAAGCAATCAAATTGACGAACTTGCAATATACGACCTCGTCCGTTATTCATACTTAAAAAATCAGAAGTAACCTCACGTGGAGTTGTTCGTCAGCGTTTTGGAATCGATATTACTTGGGAAACACAAAAAAAATTTAGGATTTTTGTCAATATTTTGTGGTTATGTTTAAACCCAATTGACATGGTGTCTAAAATTAGGATTTTCTGGACCGCACCACCTAATGCCCACAGTGCTTTGGACACCGGTAACTAAGATCAAATTAAGTTTGTGGTGGGGGGGCTTGCAATTGCTACCTTGTGTGTAGAATGGTCCAACCCGCACAGGTAACTGCAGCGCACATGGGGGATTTTCCCCAATCTTCCTCGCTACCTTTCGTACTCTCACATGAACAGAAATTACTAAACGGGATTTTGCGGTTGAAGTAGACATAGGGTCTTCTTCACTGTTCCAGTCAATCCTGAGCATTGGAATGGACCCCAAGGAGCGGGTGTTTTTGATCAATCCCAGATGCATTGCAATGTCCCTATACCGTACTGTACTAAACACTGTCATTACTTAGGATAAAAAGTGTTCCAAAAGTTCAAGAACAACAAGACATTTCATTAATCCATGCAAAAAATTCCCTAGTACTAAGGCTTTGTGGGCTAAAATGGGCGTAAAAGTCCTGGGTTTTTTTTTATGTGTTCATAATAGGATTTTGTGAGTATGACCCCTCCCCATCCCCCCCCTAAAAATGAGTATGACCCCACCTCCATCCCCAAGCATTCTCAGTATATAACCCCTTTGAAGTTAAACAAAAATCTGTACATACCCCTCTTCGAAAAGTCCTTTAATTTCGAAGCCTGTGACATAAGGGAAGTCTAGAAACGCAAATTTCCCAGCATTTATGGCATAATTCATAGGGTAACAAATAGGTCTGGCAACTGGGATTTGCCATATGATCAAAAAAGTTTTTTTTTTTTTCAAATATCTATAAATTTCGGCACATGATTTGGGAGCATCTTTTGATCCATAAATGCCTAGTAGCCCTTTCTTCTGATCCTATCACCTCCTAACATCCCGACCAGACTACACTACGAGTCTTTCCAATTTACTGTATAAAGCCCCATAGAAAAAAAAAAAACAAAAATCTCAAGATTTTTATAGAGACTTCAATAGTACTTCCAAATATCATCTCATCTTCATGGACACGTGCCAGATTCGGCAAGGTGTTTTAAGATGGCCTAAGCACTAGCTGCACCCCTGTCAAACACGGGGTTAATTCAAATTCGGTGCACTTTATATGGTCTTGTATTGATTTTAGAGCCTTTTAGGTTCCCCATTGTGGCACCATGAGGCCTCCAAATTTCCCGACTTTCCATAAATGTCGGGTGAAAAGTGCCGTCGGAAGGCAGTTTTTCATTATTTTTGGGGGATGAAAATGATGTTCTAGGATAGCTGGAGGCCCAGACAACCTTTCTTGGTCAAATCCCAAGAGTGATTTTCACTCTTGGGAGTTTTTTCCCATGCTTGAGAGTGAACATTCAAGAGTGAATCACTCGGAGCTCGGGTTATCGGAAATGCTGCATTTTGGATGATCTGTAAAATATTCAATTCTATAGCTAAATGGAATGTATGAACTAAGTTTAATAGGTAAAGTACATGCCATGTACAATGTATTTCACTTTGAAAAGATATTTTTCTGTGAACAAAAGCAAGAAATTGATCAGTTGAAAGAAGCTAACAAAGAAATGTGATAAATAAAGCTGAGAAAATATAAAAACAAACTGTTTGCTTATTGATTGCTTTTGCTCAAAATACACATTTATTTACAAAAGAAGAGTGTTTTTGAACGAAAACAATGTTTCAAATTACAAATTATCACATTTTTTGTTTCTTTCGACAGATTAATTCAAATTACAAGTCAGTGCATATGGCTGTTTAAAAGAATATGCACTTGCAAAATATTTTGTTAAAATTATTTTTTTTCTGTGTGCGTATGTTGACGTGATGCTCTCGAGGCCCTGTCGACTCAACCAAGAAAAAGAATGCTTAGAAAAGGTCCAAGTATTCCAGAAAATGTTAGTTGGTGTCGATCAGATTTACACCAAATAAAATTTCCTACAATGCTTCAACCTTTCTAAAAACAATATAAAACATTCCATACTCACCACAGCTGTAAGTAGTTTTTTTTTTAACAAATCTTTTGCAATCTGCTTTTTTTCTCCGAATGGCCTTAATGTTACCTTGTAAAAATTTGTTTACGCTCAAATAGTGTTTATCATTCAGAAGTTTATGACAATGCTTAAAATAATACTGAAGAACACAGACCAATTGAAGTATGGTTTTCTTAATCTTTTTTTTTTAAAAAAAACATTGTTTGATTGTCCTCATATAGACCTGTTCCCACAAAATGAGTGATAAGAAGTCGAAAGAACAGGAGATTGCTCACTGAACAAGTCCAGAATCATAGAACACAAAGGAATTTCTCAGGAAACAAAGGAAACACTGAGTTTTGAACCCCAATGAGGGAGCTTCCCCCACCATATATTATTTTAAAGCTATATAGTGTGAAGATTTGAATCAGGGCATACTTTGGAAATGGTGCACTTATCTCTCATTTGTTGGGAACAGGTTCTCATATTTCACCCGTCCGGCCGCATTTGCTAGGCGTGCCAACCGTGTGCTCGGGAAAAATTCCTTGATTGCCATGGGAAACCGTGAAATAGTAGTTACCTACTGCAACACTTACATGTAGTATAGCTTTAGTTCCTTATATACCTTTCATATTTGTAATTTTGTAACAAAATGTTGTCAAAAGGTGAATCAAATTGCTATTTTAGCATTACGTACTGTATAAACATTAAGCCTAAAGGGCGTGTCCTTTGAAATTCTTGGTTCCCATGGCAACTAAAAAAAAATACTCACTTTTCAGCTTTAACATAAAAATTTGTAAACAGTTGACATGAAGTCAAGTGGTGAAAAATTTTAGCCTTGAATGTTATCAAATACAGCCAATACAACCAATTTTTTGTATTAAAATCCTTGTTACATTGGCTAATTTGGCCCCATATACCCTGTGGTAAATCAATATAGGCCCATTGCTCTAAACCTCTATTTGGTTATGGGTATTATTGGATAATTTCCATAACTTTTGAACGCTTGGACCATTTGCGCTCCTTCAAAGACCAAAATGCTTCATTCATTGAGCTCTTCCATCTGAGACCACTTTTGAAGTGTCACCCCCTTGTTAAAAATAAATCACGAAAACCCTATTTTTACTAGTTTCACCCATTCCCACTGAACGCGCTTTCCACTGTCCACCCAGGCCCTAGCTCGTTCACGTAGCGTTGCCGTCGTCCGTACCAGGAGATAGTAGTGGCTATCATAGCGGAAAACCAGAGCAACCTCGGGCTATCCCATGCCCAATCCCTGGGCCGGTTTAGAGGCCCCCCATTTTTTTATCTAAATTAATTAGTACTTTATCATGCAATATGAATTTTTCCATAGCCGCCTATATCTACAAACAGTACAATCAATACACAGATCAGAGCAGTAGGCCTTAGACCGCCTGTAATACACGAGACTCCCATGTTAACCCTCACGACTGGCGAGCAGTCAGGCAGTCCACCAACGACGGTTTGCCGTGCCGCCGGCCTTACATGGCTGATGAGAGACCTATTCCTGCAATCGGGCTCATTCATGCACTGTTAGGGCTTGTTTTTCAATAACCTTTTATTTCCTTAGATCCGTTCCAATACACACATGCACAATCTTCTGAGTGGATATTTTTCTCTTAAAATTAGGATGGTAATATTCCCCGATTGACTGAGAGTGGTCAGTGAAGCCATGGAAGTACCTTGATCCTCTTCGTGTCATTGCAACGAAAAATCCTGTGATTGTACTACGCTGGTTTCCCATTGTGATTTAGCACTGCATAAAATAGATGGAGACATTACGGTGCAGGGTACCAGCGTACGATGATCACGCACCGTTGTGTGATGGAAACACAACGATAGACTGTACCCAGTCACATTGGTTTATATTGTTTTTCAAGTTTTCACACAGGCGAGAAAACAAATGGCGGCAAAAAAGTGGAGCGACCGCAATGAAAAACAAAACGATAAAACACACCCGTTTAATAGATGTTTGTGATTTTTAGGGTTATTAAAAACAGGAAAACACAAAACAAAACCTAACAAATAATAAAAGCACAAAATTTACTAGACCTATCGCGGTGACAAAACACACACACACAACCACAAATATAACCGTACACAGACACACACAAATACATAAAAAAAATCAAAGGTAGCGTAAAAGTGGAGGTAGTTGGACAAATAAGTCAGAAATCGTAGTCTAATGTCCGAATTGTCTTTATTCTTTAGTGGCACTGGCACTTTTTTCACAAAATATGAAGTTCTTAAATTTCTTCATTTGCTCTCAAATTATCAGTCTAGACCATGGAAGACCCGGGGGAAGAACAGCGATATAGTTTACACATAAATAACATAGCTAGACCCAAACGGATAGGGACATGTAAAGGCATCCAGGTAATCTGTTATAGGTCAACTTTTTAAGTTTCCATAACTTTAAGCAGAGAAGATGGTCCTTTCTCTGCTTTAAATCAACACTTGTATTAACAAAAAAAAAAAAAAAAAAAAAATGAATATTTTTGACTCGTTACTCACTGATATTAAACCACAAAGGTTATAGACCAACAAACATGTGGCATACGGGTGTTGGAACATACTACGGAAGACATATTAAGACATCAATTTATTCTACAACTAAGAGTATTTTTTAGTCCTTGAGTATAAGAAATAGTGGAAGATTGATAGATGGAATGAATGATTAATTGGTTGAGTGATTGACATTGATCTCATGTGTATCTTTCATATTTGAGTCTTATGTCTTAGGGCTTTGTTTTTCCAGACACCCACACACGGATCTGGAAAACAAAGACCGAAGACATAAGACATTATTTTTTTTATTGTTTTCTTGTTTTTTGGTTTTTGTGGTTGTTTGGTCTTTGTTTTCCATACACTCACCACGGATCTGGAAAACAAAGAACATAAGACATCGATTTTGTTCTACGACTAAGTATTTTTTTAGTCTTATGTCTTAGGTCTTTTTCTCCATACCCTCAGACAAGGATCTGGAAAACAAAGAAGACTAAGATATCGATTTTGTTCTTACACTAAAGTATTTTTTAGTCTTTATGTTCTATGGTCTTGTTTTTTCCAGACATCCACACACGGATCTGAAAACATTAAGACCGAAAACATAAGACCTCAATTTTATTTCTACGACTAAGTATTTTTGTCCCGGCCGAGAGTTCGGACGGGACTATGAAATGAGCGCGTCCCGTTTCCGTTCTGTCCGTCCGTGACAAATGTTAACCCATGTTTGTATACCATTTTCTGGAGTTCCTAGGCGACAAATTCTGTACTTGGTGGAAAGAATTGGGTTGATGAGTTCTCGACCCTATTAGATTGTGGCCCGTAAAATCATGCTAATAAGTTCTAATTTGCATAATTTATGAGAATCTTTCTGCAAGGCCTTGTACAAGTTTTTCTGGAGTTTCAATAAGGCGTATGATGTAACTTTGGTGAAGGAAGCGGGCTGAAGAGTTATTGATTAGATTTTGGGCTATTTCGGGCAAATTCAGTATGCCAAATGAGCAATTAAAGGGATTAGCATCGATTTGCTAATCCGAAATATCGAAAAAAAATCATCAACATTCTTTTTTTTATATTTTTTGTACTCGGCATTGATTGCGAACATTACCTTGACCTGGAGTGGCGTGCTTGAAATTCGTGTATTAATTACAAGGCAGTACTTTTTATCCTGATTCTGAATTTTCTTATCGTGCATATTCAAATTCCGACTTGAGATCAAAAAAAAACAGCCTTTCCCGGGGCGCGGTGAATATCAAAGATTTTCAGCGTGATATTGGACATCATGATAAATACAAACATTATTGAGTTGGTTATTCTGTACTAGTGTAAACCACAGTCAGCTATTTAGTGCAGAATTTTGAGACCGCTCTGTATGTATATTGGCCATAGAGATATGCAAATTCCTCAAATACTCCCATTTTTTCGCTAGTTGGTGGTTTGGTTTCCACTTAAAACAGTATATGGAATTGTTCACAACTATCCCTGATTTATAAGTTTTAAAACTGCATTTCCCCCATTTTTTTTCTTCTCTCCGCATTATCGCTGCTAATCCCTTTATTATGCCAAAACTCCAGCGTAATGCTATGTTTTGAAAACGGTAAACAATCGGATACTCAAATTCTGGCTCTGCATGAAAGCCTATCATGGGGCACAATCTTTTTTTGCAATTTGAAAATATTTGATACATGCGGCTTAGTCAAATCGTTCTGTTTGCCCATAGGAAGCTGATTTGGTTCTAATCATTTCGGGATGATTGGCTTTGTATATAAAGGCCTTACAACCCATGCAAAAATATCGATTTTGAAAAATCTGAGGGCGCAGTAATTTTTCAAATTTGTCCAGTGTCCTCTTATGACTTTTTTCCATCATCAATTGACAGCTTTGGTTCATGGGTATAATAAGTACAGACCAAAAGATAGCCATCATCTCTAGAACCAAAATCCTTAAAGATAGGCTTTCAACTTTTTTTTGCATGCGTGGCAAATTATTTGTTACTAGGCCTAGATAAAGGCGGGGTAATATGAACTCACATGTTCCATTTTGCTCCTTCCCATAGTTTCTACATGCATGCATGGAAATAAATGTTGTCATATTATACCCAGATCACACATGTATCTAAGAGATGAAAGCTAGGAATATGACAGGGACTATCCGGGGGGGGGGGCAATTCCCCCAAACATATGAAATGGATAATGGGTGGTATAGGCCTAATGGCGCTTCAAACCCAGGGAACATTCGCGACAGGACTAAAAAAAATATTGGTCTTTGATTGAGAGACAGCCAAAAATGTCCCCAAATAAGGGGTTTTTCGGTGACAAATTTGCATAACATTTTCCACAAAATGGGGTCTTTTATGGGCATCACATATACATGGAATGCGCTTCGACTTGAACCCGGGGCCCCCATTCGGCGAACGAGGCCTAAAAAAAATATTGGTCTTTGAGTGAGACCTCCAATGCCCCAAAATAGGGGTTTTTCGGGTGACAAATTTGCAAAATTTTTCCACAAAATTGGGGTCTTTTAGAAATTTTTTGCAAAAAATATCAGTCACCCAAAATAGGGTCTTTGAGGGAAAATTTTTCAAAATCCTCCCAAAATAGGGTCTTCGGGTGGTAGTTTGTTAAAATTTAATAAATGGGGTCTGTGCCCGAGGTGACTTTAAAATATATATATGGGGTCTTTGGTTGACAAGGAGCTGAAAATGGGGTCAAATCCTTACATGCCCGTCACCGTCCAAGATGGGAGTTGCCCGGCCGGGGTATACCGCATGCATAGAATGTCAGTAGGCCACCCATGTTGCCATTCCTAACACCCTCCAACCGAGGCCTGAAGAGAAAATAGATGATGGTTTCCAAATTCAATGACATGTAAAAAACGCGTTTAAAAAATTTTAATTTAAACAATTTCTTTGACTTCAGGACCTTTCGTTAAATAACTGAATTATAGTTGTTGAATGGATGTTCTTTGAAGTAGCAATAAAAGAAACACGCATATACCGTCCCTAGTTAAATGTTATAACTTACAAGGGGTCCATAATGCCCGGTGTCCATATTACCCACTTTACCCCTAGTAAAAAAAATAAAAAACCAACTACGGCCTACCTATCCTTATATTCTCTGTCACAGAGTGAAAACAATCACTCTCCAATAGAGTAAAAGGGTTAATTACACCATAAGAAAAAACACTCCAAGCCGAGTGAAAATAATTACTCCAAAAGAGTAAGACCACTCCAATAAAAGAAAGCTAAAAGAGTATACTAACTCGCTATATAGGATTGGCCTACTCTGAACATAGGCCACCCAAGCCGATAGGGGCTACATGATCCTCTTTAAAGGTGCATTGTTCCCGATCGACTTTACCCGGAAGTAGTACACTTTTGATATCAGATAAATGCCGTATTTTTCTTATTATCTTCCTGAAATTTTCAGCTTTCCAAATCCATTCCGTTCTCAAGTCCTGACAAAAAAACTGCCGGTTTAGTGGTTTAACCATCAATATTTGCCCAGTCATTATTAGGGCGTTTGCGCTATATGCATTATCGCGTCTAGCACCACAACCGCAAGTTTGTTTCCCATTGTACCTGGTGGCCTGTGTATACCAGTGTCAGCGCTCATAGCCAAGTTGGGGGAGGATAATACTATACAACAAAAATCGTATCAGCCCCTTTAAAGGCTGACCTTCCGAGAGATTTCCATTTTAAGTTGTTTTCTGTGTTTTGAACTTCAAACTATAGTCACCAAAAATACTTCAAAGAATGCTCATTGGCAAGTTTTGAAGAACAGGATTTTTTGTTTTGATGGAATGACTGATGAGGCAACAGCTAGGCCTATACGTGGTTAATAACAATCCAGAATTGAACACAGTTCTATATGAAGGATATCGATTTAAGCTGGCCTACTTACTTCATACGGTGATTTAGTATGTGGACACTCTCTAATTTCTTAATGAAATGTGGAGGACCAATCTGAAGTGTGCTTCAAATATTAATCTACACTTAGATGTGTCCCCGATTTTTAATCGCAATTAGCCTATTTGATTTTACTCTAGAAATATTTTTTTTCCGGACTAGCCAGCATTAATAGGCGAGGCCTAGGCCTATTAATTATGCAAAGAACACTAATTGTTTTAAAGAAAAAAAATTTGCCGAGGCGTCATCCTCAGGAAATCTCTGACAAATTCCTAAATAAGAAAAAATTTGACCATATGCTCGCGTGGATCTTAGAGTTTTTCTCACTCTTTTAGAGTGGTTTCACTTTTGGAGTGAATTTAACGAAATTCACTCTCGAATTAAATCTATCATGTTATAATATTAGAGGCAGTTCCGTAGGCAGTTGCTAGCTTTTGCAAAACAAAAACTTAAATAAAGCAAACAATGGGCTGGGAGACAGCCCCTGGATTGAGCCAGTCCCCATCTTGATCCCATTAGTCAAAATCTGGTCACCAAGAAAGCTCAAGAAGGAGTTATAACTCTTTAATGAATGGTAATACTTAATTTGGACTGGTTTCAAACCTAAGATATTCATGAAAATGTTTTTGAAAAAATCTCAGCTTCTCTTTCAGTGTCTTGATGTGAAGGAAAGGTCCAAAGCATTGTGACTTTCCATTTTGAGGACCGACGCCTTTATTGAGGTTGAAAGTAAATGAGCTGATTCGCCTGCATGGGGAATCAATTCAAAAAGTTCACATGCTATGCACCAGTTGCAACCCACAAATCAGTTCTCCATAACGGACGATTCGCCGATGTTATTTTTGTAATAAATTTCCTGAAAATATTATTCTTTTTTTAAATGTGATAAAGTTCTCCCCTCTTATGATTTTTTAAAAATATTGTTTTTGTGTTTGTGTTATTTTGTTAATCATTTTCAGTGTTAAAAATATTTGGTGTCACAGATTCAGCATAACATCTGTCTCATTTTTTATTTTATTTTTGCTTGCTGTAAATTTTATATTCGACATGTGTTCTTTTTAACAAAGAACTTTTGAAGAACCATTTCTTGGCAAATACCCTTTTGTTTTGTTCTTTGTTTGTAAGAACGCCCACTTTTGTTTTTTATATCAACCAAGAAATTCTTAGGATGACAGGTGTTATTTTTTATTTTTTGGAATTCACTTGTACAACAGTGCCACACACCCATATGGTAGTGCATCCAAACAGATACAGACTCATATACATAGGCTACATAAAAATCAAATCACAGAAGTGTCGTCACAAATCTTAAATAGCCACTAACACTTACAGGTAACACACACGTACACACTAACATGCACACCTACACAAACACACAGACTCACAAACACCAACAAGCACAACGCACGCACACAAGTACACACACATACGTGCACACATTTTAATAAATATAATTTAATATAGGCCTAGATAGTTTAGGTACATGTACAATTGTACATATATGAAGTTAATGCTGTATATTACATCACATCGTATCTTCCAGGCTGCAGAAAGGTAACCTTTTTACATATTTATCAAATATTCCTAACTCATAATTACATGTGTTTTGTGAGATTCAGACTCATTGAGAAACAGTACTATATTCAGATGGGCGATTTATTATGATATAACAATGTTTTTGACTGTAAAAGAGCTTTTTTCCAGTCTAAGTAAGTTATTCATGAAGCGTCCATATCTCGAAACCGGCAATCTCTTTACCTTACAATTATTTGCCTCTGTGCACATTCACGAAAATACGATGAAAATGTTTTGACGGGAAAGGACCCACACTAAACATTGCTATAAATATTAATGACTTGAGCTTGTTTTTTCGGCGGAGGCGTTTGTTTTCAGTGTTGTCTCCCAATAAAAATATTTTTCTTGAGCGCGGGGTCTGGAGGCTTCTTGATGCCACGCCGGCGAATACCGCGAAATGGACTGTTTGTGTTTATTTTCTATTTCTATTGGATTCCTGTGGATTCCACATTAGTCTGTAAAGGATTACATCGTCATTTATAACACTAAGGAGCGGTCAAAATGATTAGCCGGGGGGGGGGGGTGAGGATTTCAACTTTTTCTCGGCAAAATCTTCGCCCCCCCTGCCGTGGCAAAACACAACCACAACTTGTTTTGCTCGCTATACGTAATCATCCATAGAAACCCTGCTTTGATTTTCTGTCGTCGCGACAGAAAATACTAAAGCATCATCTTATTACATTAGTAACCCTACACGCACCAACACCAAAGTCGCAAAAAAAGGCGAAACAGGATGACGTCATCGCACCAGCACTCATATGGTCACGAATCGCTGGCCGGGCAGCGACGATACCCTGTGCTTGCATGCCGGTCATATGGAATGGTGGGCCGGAGGCCGCGGTTCGAATACCGCCACGGATGTCCAAGTTCCTTTAGCTTCTGTCCCTCCTTTAACCCCTTCCCTTCCTCTCTGGAGTATAGCTAGAAACCAAAAGGCAGTGAGGGTTAGATCAAAACGGCTTATACGCTTATTCCCATCAGTCTGATCTAACACATGGTAAGCATTGCCAATATACACACACACAAAAAAGTTCGAAAAGTTTGGGGTGCTCTTCGGAAATGTCCTCTTTTCATAAAATGAGTTTCATGAAGGTTGGGATACTTTAGAAACCCTATCTGGTTCACACCAGAATAATACATCATGGTGAGTAAAAAAAATTTGACCTTGATTGTGTCCACAGTTTGAATTTTTAGTAACAATATTCTAACATATGTGTGTCATCTTGAAAGCTAAATTAGTTCATTCTTTTAATTTGCTGCAAACTATGTCAACTATACACACTCACCCGAAATATTGGTCAAATTTTGGCCACGAAAAGGGTCAACTCCGAAATTTAACCACTATTTCGGAGTAGTATGCACACTCCTCCGGATAACAAAAAAATTACACAGGCAATGACCACGTTGTTTTTAGTGTGTGAGTGTGTGTGTGTGTGGGTGTGTGGGTAATTTTGATGTAAACAAAAACGGTAATGTTATATTCCGGTTTTTTTTTAAAGTACAGGTGCAACGTCTTTTTTTCCCTCGGAATATTCAGATGTTAATTTTGATTTTAACAAGTTCCCCCACCGGAACTATGTCATCTTTTTGGTTGCAAATCATCTGAAAGCGATTTTAAGACTTTTTAAAGTATATATTTTGGAAGAAATCGAGATATGTGTAATTTTATCCTCCATATGCTATTGTTTTCCTTATTTGAAAATAGATTTAAGCTAACCTATGCCGAAACGGGAAGGAGTAATACTTTTGGAATTGATATGGAGAACGATAAGAATATGTATATTACAGGAGAAAAATGCATTTTTTTCGCAATATCCGTAAATTAAATTGCTCAAGATTCACACAAAGTAGCGAAGATCTGTTATTCCTGGCATTTGGGCGATTTTCAAGATTTTCTAAGAGTTTGGCCTTACTTTACTTTACGCTATTTCCCCAGTGACATGGGGCATTTTAGTCAAATTAGTGATTTGTTTCCACGCCCAATTATACATTTTAGAGCTTTCCAAGTTTGTTGGATGCCCGGTTGGATGCTGTCTTTGTTTGCTGAAATGTTTTCATAGTATTTCCTTTTGGATTTTCGTAATGATCGAAGTGTGCCTGTAATTTATTTTTCTAAAAGCTTTAGGTCTATCCTCATTTGATTTTACGCAATGCGTTTACGTGAAACGTTCGAAGGAACCCCAAATTCAATAGTAAAGAGGTTAGTTCTGGATATTTGTCCGTTTCAACCCAAATTACAAAGCTTTTAATATTCCCGGCTAACATTCTATTTTTTTTTTCATTTTACCCTCTGGCATATCTGAAAAGTGACGTGGTCTGCAGTTATTTTAGGTTGAAATACGCCTTTTCCAAAATATCAAATATTAAAATATCTACAACTTGAAAAGTAAATTAGTTCAACCTCCATATTTGCTGGGAGGAATTCGTATCCCATAATATGGATATTACATTTTCTTTCATACAGTCCGTTTTCATC